>JAUZNC010031513.1:0-20533 GCA_034780395.1 Vannuccia rotundouncinata
TTCTTGACTTGACTTACTGATTATATGTTTACTGGTATCTCTAACACAACATGAAAAACTTCTCAATGAAGATGTTGAGAAAATAAATGACTTATGACTTAATTGTAGTAGACTGGCTGATATTAACAATGATTAATTCTGTACTATCGACCAGCAAAATCAATAGTTTACCTATCACAAAAGAAATATGCATAAAAAGACATAGTCTAAAATATTGGTAATTTATTATTTTTCTTTTAAAATTAAATTTTGATCGTATTGTACTTTTCGTTTAACGGTTAATATTATCAAAGATAGTGTTTTATTTTACTATAATATAACGATCACATGAGGTGGACATTTTAAGTCGTTCGTGAGAGTTTAATGTATTCCCATTATCAGTATGTTTGAAATAATGTCTGCCATCCAAATAGTAATCCATCCTTATATAAGCAGACATTTTTTGTGTTAGGTTTCTTGATTTGTTCAGTCGGCCATTTCACTCCTTAATTGATTTCTGTTAACCAATCTATAATGAAAAGCATCCAGTATACGTCGTTCTACTTCCAGTTGACGTAAATGAACCACGTAAATGTTACACGTCCCATTGGTAGTCCCCAGTCGGAAAACTTTACAAAATCTACGTATTTATTTGCTCTCGAATCAAATACTGTAATGTTATCCTCTCTGACCGAAATGAACAGTCATTACAAAGTATAGTTTAGAATAGTTTAAATAACAGTGTATACACACAATCAAGGACCTTCCAAAAAATGTTATATTTCTGGTGTTTGCCAAAAAATTGACTTTAAGTTTTGATTGGCTCAATGGTACAGCCTTTCAAAATTACCTGCTCTTGCATCATCTTCGATTTTTTTACGTTTAATTAATTTAATTTTTTCCTAATTTCACAAAAAACATGAAATATTTTGTTTACGACATTCCATTATAGACACCCACCCACATACCTCATCAATCTACAATCCTTAAAATAACCAAGAAATATAAAAAAAATTATTTTATAAATATATATGATATGTATATATTAATGTTTTTCTTACTTATATTATAATTAAATGTATAATTTAAATTTAAAATTAAAATAAAAAACATATTCGATTTTTTTAATAGATACAGTAACCGTATAAATAGATAAATGGATAAATTAGGCGTCCCTTTATTGTTTGTCTTCTGCGAATCAGTAGACTTGAAACATCAAACAAACCGAAACAGCGAGGTTAGGAGATCTCTATTCTAGATCAATGGATATCTTTTTTTGGTTACACCATTCTGTCCAGCAACAATGCATAAATCGAAAATAACCAGATTTTCTGAATGCGCCTGGTAGGCACGAATACTTTGAAATACATCCTCGATGAATTTTTACAGGTTCGTTATTAATATATTCTGCCTTTGACTGTATACAATGATTTAAATAAAGATACTATAAATTATTTTATTATCAATTTTAAAATGAATGTTTATGATAGAAAACATTATCAAAAAAGGAAATTAAAAACTACTTACATAACAAATTTCTTGTAAATCATTTTTACAAAGTTTTATATCTGTACCTCCATCTACAGTAAGACATTCCTCACAATCATAACACTTTAATGTAGTTTCTCTTTCGGCTATTGAAAATATATATATATGAATTTTATTTATAAATTCCACAGAAAAATAATATAATTGACTTAGTTAACTAAATGAGATAATTTTAAAGATAATTAAGATAATTTAGACATCTTCAAGAAAATTCAACATTGAAAAAATCTAACCATTTGTTAATTTTAAGAGTAGAAGCAGTCGTTATATAATTGTTTTATAAAATTAATAGTCGTTAAGTAGGCCCTTATAGGATGGCACACAAGCAACTATGTATTAGACTTTCTTTCGACAAGTGCCGTTCATATATGTACTTGTCGAAATTGTACTTATTATACTTATACTTGTATTATATGAGAACCAAAAAGTAACCTGTATTCCTTCTTGTTCAATATGCACATATAACCTTGAACATTTATTATTTTAGATAAAAATGTTATAATTGATTTGGAAAAATATGTTCTTATTTTTCACTATATCCTCTTTGACCAAAATTCTGATTTCTATGTGGAGCCACCCCAATATTTAACATGCTGTATATCGACTAAAATTATTAACAATGTGGAGTTGGTGAGAGAGTATATACAAGTTTTAATAAAATCAATTAAATTGTTTTGTAAGAATTTAAGCGTTAAGGCAATATAATATGTCGAATATTAGAATAAAACTTAAATTCATAATAAAAAATAAAAAAATGATTAAACAGAAGTTACACATCACATAACATTCATTATCTTTCTCAGTATTTAATAATTTATATAATTGTATAAATATATTAAAGTGGAAATCAATACAATTACTTACGGATTTCAATATAAATATCCCTAATATCAAAGTTTGAAACTAAGTTTTCGTTCAATCCTTCATTAGGTGGATTATTGAAAGCTAATCCGTGAACTAATACAACACATGCAGAGAAAATAATTATCAACATTTTTAAATTAAATAATTAATTAATTTAATTAATAAATACATTAATAATCAGTTTTAAAATTTAAAACTTTTAAAGGATTAATATCATTTTAAAATGTTATCGATTCTTCAATAAAATATGTTTAATAATCCAATTTGTATATAGGTTAAAGCTGATTAGACGATTTCATGTTCAGAATCTGCGTGCTTCGGCGATCCTTGGCTTTTGAACTCTCTCGTTCCTGGCTAGCAACTGTGCTGGTCGTGAGTTTAGCGACCCTTAATGGGTTTGTTTGCCAATTACTATTCTGTAACCATTTGTATATTCTGTAACTTATTGCGTTTGTCAATTTGAAAAAATAAATTTTTATATAATTTAAATATTAAGTATTTTGTCAAACATAATAAATAGTTATCATATACCTTTCTACCGGAAATCAGTGAAATTTTTAGGAACCAAGGATTTTATTTGAATTTTATGTTTTCCAATCCGTTTTAGAATTTATATTTGGCTACTGGATGGATCAATGTATAGAAGGAACCAATTTTTATTAAATAATTTTCGTTGCTTGATTGATGATATAAATCTATGCCATCCACCTCATACACACTATTCGCATGTTCTACTGCCGATGTCTGGATTACAAAGAGAAGACAAATAATTTTACATCCAAGATGTGAGTCAGAATTTTAACCAATGAAAACAAAGCTTAAAAATACGATAGTTTGACTGGTTAAATATAAGATAATAAAATAAATTATGAAATGAACTTAATTTAAAAGTGGATAAAAATAAATATTATTAAATTACAAATGTAAAAATTATAAGACATAATTGAAACAAATCTAAAAGAAACAGAAAGCCAAGATTCAATCATCCTCGGATTCAGAAATGTAAATTTCCATGACAATAATTTTCTTTTTATCGTAAAATTGCTGTGAAAAGGGGTTTGACTTTCTTTTTATACTAATAACAAGTAATAATAGTTAAAATTATGGTCACACGTCAAAATATTTATGTTCGGTTAGATATCCCTTGAATATCTGAATATAATCCGAAAAATATAATCTGAAAAAATCCCTGGTGTACATTAATATTTTGTCAAGTTGATCAGAGAGGCATTTTTTTGTTATTTGTCATAAAAAAATTAGCGATTTAAATAACATTATATATAAACAATTGCTGCTAAATAGATAAAATTTTAAGAAAATTGCTATATAATATTCCGTTATACAGGGAAGTATCATACGGCTCGTAGGCCTGGTTCTCATCAGTAGTCACTTTTCAATTATCTCGGTGGACTTCAGTACTGGTGAATTTATTTATATGAACTCTTTCATCTCAGGAGAAGTTGCGATAAGATAGAAAATCTTTTCAGCATAGAGGTAAAATGATAATATTATGATAATTAATACCTTAATAGATTCATTCTTCTAAAATATAACGAATATTATTATTCAAAATAGTTGGTCATGGTTTTCACTTCATTTATCAATTTATTGTAAGGATTTTTTTAAATTAAAGACTAATGTTACCAACATCTTACCAACATCTTAGTTCAAAAATTTGTGAAATATTACTTTTACTCCGAAATAATGAATTTAACCAATTCTCGTTGAGATCTAAACATTTTTATAATTATGTGTATAGGTATCAATTGGGAATTATTTTTCATACAGTTTACTTTAATCAGTTTTTATTACTTAACATATTCTATAATTATATTAAATATATTTTCAAAATTATTAATTTTATTATCGATTTATTTCATCATAAATAATTATAGAGTTCATCACAGTCTAACTCTTAATTGTATATTTATTTATTGCTAGTATCTGAATACGTTTCTGAATCCGTGGATGACTTATAAAAGTATAATTTGAATCCGTTGCTGGAATCTGAATCTTGATTGAATCTTGGCTTTTTATTTCTTTTAGATTTGTTTAAATTTTATCTTATAATTTTTACATTTTTAATTTAATAATATTTATTTTTGTTAACTTTAGAATTAAGTTTATTTCATAATTTATTATACCGTAATACAGGCTATATCGAAATAAAGTGCGTTTTTTAACAATTGATTTCATAAATTATAAATTATACAGCATTTAATTTAGATATTAACCATAGAGTGTCTACTTAGGGAAAACAGGCTTTTGTAATTAATTAATTTCAAAGATTAGTTACTGGAAAAATATAGTTATAGGAAAAATTACATCTGCATTATCTTCATTATAGCTATTGATAATTTCATATTATAAACTGTTATTGTTAAATTTTGTACTTCGTATCTAAATATTTATATTTCTGATTCCATGTCACACTATTATTGTTATATTATATATGCATATTATATACTGTACAATTTATAATCTATGAAATCTATTATTAAAAAACGCATTTTATTCCGGTATAGACTATATTATCTTTTATATCGTATTTTTAAGCTTTGTTTTCATTAGTTAAAATTCTGAATATGAATACGAATACGAGGCTGAAGTTACTCCCATCTCCCATGCCACACAGTTGAAACAGAATTGGGCTATGAAAATGTTCCGCTCTTGACTATAGCAATTAGTAGAGAACACGAATAGACTGGCTCAAAATCTAGCGTTCAAATCGTATTCCATTGGAAATGCAAAAAAAGTTCTCTTATGATAAAGAATCAATTAGACTGGTGCGACTTTCACTTTTCAGGAGAAAAAAATTATACCAATCTGAAATTTATTGTTTACGTCCCCTTATTTGGTCAAACGCTGCTACGGCGTTGTGTTATACAGTATTAAGAGTTAATGTAAAAGGTTCAAAGTGTACGTCACCCTCACAGAGTAGCACGTAAAGTTTGGGATAGTTTGAATAAATTTCTAAGCAATCTAGAACTCATTCAATTTGCATGCACCACTGTTAGTAAATTGTAAATATCATGTTAAACAATTTCAAAGTAAGCTTGTAAGGGCAGATGATCGGAAGGGAAAAGTGAACTTGGTAATGAGTGATACCGAAAAATGTCCTCCTGCGCAGGTAGTTGGAGAACACTACGAAGGAACAGATTAGCTTTGTCCTGTGTCTGCAGTTGGCTCGTGGATTGTTGGGTTGTTTCGTTTGTAGAATTAAATGACGGTGACCACCACCAAATATAGTCCAAACAGTCGGAAAATAGTCCATCAGCGTCTTCACTCGAAGTTGTGAAAGTTGGTTCATGTCCCTGATTCGCAAAAAAACAGATCGTATATAGTATAAGATGTTATTTAAATTTAAAGGTAGTAAAATATTGTGCTACGCATAAAATTTTACCTGCAACGTTTTGTAGCAGCTTTTAAGTTGGATGCAGGAATTTAAAAAGGGTTTCAAGACCTTAAACTGAATCTGAAAAAATTAATAAATAAATGCAAAATTTAAAAAATTATAAAGAGACAAGTAGCTAAAACTAACTACTATAATAATAATAATAACTGTATTTTTAAAGCTCTGGTAATACCATCTCTAAGCGCATAAAATATAAGAAACATGACTTTCAGAAATAAGATTAAAAATATCATTAGTTAAGTTGTTTGCTCTATATTGTTCAATTTAAAATGTGGCAGACTACTCCGTGCTTAGGACATCGCAAAATTAGACTATGTTGTGTGTTACCGAACATTTTATCCTATATCGCAGATTTAAATTCATCAATATGGAAAATTTTACTCTAACAGGTTCAAAGATCAAATTGTTCTTATAGTTATTTTAAAATTCTTATAAACTGTTACCTAATACAAATACATAAAGAAATAAATTGTAGTCTTTCCTGACAGACCTTGATATTTATTTTATGTTAGCACATGTTAACGTTGTATTTCATCTTACAATTTTTTTACTCAATCTAATTACATTTTTTATATTTTATTTCATTCTTTTCAATAAGAAACAGAATTTTAGAAAAAGAGTACTTCAAAATTTAATTAAACACTATTATTAATATGTATGACTATTTACACGAAATTGGTAAAGGGGGTAAAATTTCCGAGTATCATAATGTATTTTACCAATTTGTGTACGGCATTTTTTTCTCCATGGTGCATAATAAAGTCCACGTTATGTACCAATGGAGCAAAAAATTAAATAATATAGTATAACTAAATTGTATATAAATGTATACATTTTAAAGATATTGATATAGATATGGTTTCAAAATAAAAATCAATACAATTGGCATTGTTTTACTATTACTATTCTGATTAAAAGTTTCATTGAAATTATTGTTGAGAACATTTTATGAAATCAACTTAAATAGCGTTAAAATCATTTTAAATATCTGCAAAATGTTTAGTTTACATTTGCTATGTAACATACTAAACTAAATAGACTTTTAGCTCATTAAAACACCGCCGTTCCATCTAGACACCAAAATAGTTACCATAGTAAAATTACATATGAAAACTTAAAATTCGTGAATGCCTCAATATCAAAAATAAAAATATATATCATTTTTAGTATATATTTTTAATTTCGTAGTAATTTGTCTCGTTGCACGATTGTTGGGTTTTTGTGTATTATATTAAAAGAATTAATACATAAAGTTTTGTCAATGACACATAAAGTAGTCCATGGGATATAAAGCGCTTCTTTAAAGACGAATCCATAACGTATAAAGTCAACTTTATGTACTATGGAGTAAAAAAAATAATAATCACAAGAAATGTGCATTTGCAAATAAAAAATGCATATACAAATGTGTTTTAAATATAAATTTAAATGTACCAGTCAAATCACAGCTAAAATTGTAGATTAATAGATATGGAATTAATTCATAAGATATTTATTGATCATAATTGCTATTACTGATTTTTCTAACAATTAATCAAATAAAGAAATTATTTAAATATTTGTTGAACTAAAGTATAATTAAAAAAATTGTGAAAAAATATTATAAATTCTAGTATTCTATTTAATTAAAAAATAACTGGAAATTGAAGAAAAATTAATTTAATGAAAGAAATATATCTTCAAATACTTGTATAAACATAAAAATACCTTTTGATCGATATTGTCTTGAATAAGTTTTTCGTCCAATTGGCCTCTTTCAAGGTAATAATACGGCACGTCAATAGGTCGACTATTGAAGTCTCCAGCAAGAATGAAAGAATTTCCCTTTGACATTTTCAACAGATGTCGAACACAAGCTTCGATCTATTAAGCAAATTATTTATATCCCTTATAACACTTGAATTGACGGATACATGTTAAAAACTAGAATAATTTAAATTTAAAATATAGGATATTGTAAGAGGATATTGATGATTTCATATTTAAATGCAATTGATTATATTGATCATTGATATTTGATTATTCCCAAGCGTGGTATATAAAATCATATACCATGCTCAACATGTGGTACCTATATTGTTTTTACAAAATAAAACACCACCTTATCTCACACGAAATGTCGAATTTCGAAGAAGTACAAAACTTCGATTGCATGAAAAAATTAATAGCTTAAATGCTTTATATTATTATTTAATAAATCTCGTCAGATTATTATTGAATTTGTTAACAAAAACTTCTTATCTAAATTGATTTGTTCTTTGAATTAAAATGATGGCTTTTTAGTATTATTTTAAAAAGTTGTCAACATCAGCATACAATACTGTTATTAAAGAGTTAAGCGTGATACATTAAATTAGTAAACTTTTCAAAATCTATGTAGAGTTGATTATCGTTTTTTTAAAATTTTTAAATCGTTGAATAATGTTGATGTATTACGCTCAACTGTTAAATTAATTTCAGGATAATTATCAATATTTCGCCTTAAGGCTCAATATTGATTTAATTATACCTTCAATTTATAAAAAGTAATCTATACTTTCTAACTAAACACAACTGTATATTTAATAAACTGCACCTACTACTACATAATTGACCTACATATTATTTATCTAGACCGGCAAACTGATTGAAAATGCGTCCTCCGTGAATTTCAATTATTGGATCAATATATACAAATATTTATCCAATTATCCCTCTTAAAAACCAAAATAATTACTGTGTATCAAAGAGTAAGTAGGTAAAGAGACTCGTCTCTAGTCTAAGTGCTATGCAAACCAGTCATAAAAAATAAAACTTTTTTTAAAATAAAATTGACTTATAATCAATATTCTATAATTTCATAATTGACTTTATATTCAATTTTAGATTTCAAGAAAATGTTTTGATGCAATTTTTTTTAATTGCTTTAATTATTTTTGTTAAATATATATATATATAATTAGTTGTTTACGCCGCGGATATTTTAAGAGGCTATATACCAGATATTGCGTCATTGTAATCGCGAAGTCGCGTATGTTGTAATGTATTACCTTTGGCTGCAACAATGAGCCAGGAAACCAAAGTAATAGTTTCCTAATTAAAAATTACTATTCCATTATTTTCCTGAAGACATAGTTTCACAAAGACTTGTTCTAATTAATTAAAAAGATAATTAATGAAGGGATATTACTGCATCTCCAAATAGATAATTAAAAAATTAAGTAAAAATTTTTATGGGACTCAAGCAATTTAGTAGAGTATTCTAAGAAATTGTTAGTCATGTTTGTAAATATTTCATATTTAATATTATGATCGTTTATGAATAAAACCATTCTTTACTATATTAATTTGTATTTAATATAACAAAATATAACTTTCATTATAAATTTAGTCCTTTAAATTTAATAATTCATTTAGATGGCGAAATTAGAAGAAAAAAATTTAACAACTTGAAAAGTATCTCCCTATAAGCAGTATTACAACTTTAAAATGATAAATTAGTAATTAATTATTTTATTTTTTAATGTAAGATATAAAAATGTTATTTGTAATTTTGTATATTACTTTATACTGAACAAAATCAAGTTAAAGATTTACTTTAAAAATAGTAATGCTGAAAAATTAAAAGTAAACTAAGGCATAATTTCCATTTATATTCAAATCGTAAAATATCAAATTATTACTTCAATATACCTGCAAACAATGGACATCATAACCACTATAAAAGCTCCAAGGAAGATGGACAACTCCAATTGTCACACAACATTCAGATGATCTGAGTTCCAAAGATGTAAAGAGACATGAACATTTGGAGCGTAGGTAATGGGGCGAGGCTAAAATAACTTCAGTTTCAATCGTACCATCCTGCAGAGTAATATAAAAATATTGTAAGCTGAGTAACATTTAGCGTTATGAACGATAATAAAGTATTAATTTAAGTGTAAGTCATGAAATTTCGTAAACATTATATAATAATAATTATATAAAAAAACAATATTACTTTAATAATATTTGTAAAAACATAATTTGTTTATGCCATGGCTACGCGGTAAGATATACTTAAAATTTCTACAATTATGTTGAAACTTTTATGTTTTTTAAAAATTATGTCAGCATAATATATTTAAATCTCGTTAGTACCAAATATCTTAATACCCAAGTTACCCATATTAACACTATGCAGTCCTTTTAAAGGAGATATAAAACTTTTAATTGAATAACTTTCAACATACGCACCTGAATTATTTCTGATTTAATTAAATCACCAAAGGGATAAGAATCAAACGTTTTCAAGTTAAATTTGTCTCGTTTGTAGAAGAGAGCCACGTTCAAATCGATACTATCTGGATTTTCTACAGATAGAATTCCATTGTAACCGATATTATTCAAAAATGGTAACAGTTGCGACCCATAGAGACACCTCTTCACTTCCTGAAGACAGACCAAATCCGGACAAAGAGTAGCTATCTCTTTTAAAATGAATTCATTTCTAGTTTGCGATGAATGGAAATGTTTTGGAATGTAATCATAACCGCCGCGCAGAAGAAAGGAATCGTTCAGTATGTTGTAAGTGAGAATGCTGAAGCTGAAGTAAGCAGAGGTAAATATCCGACTCAGATAAAATAAAAAACAAACGAAAGTGAATTACGAATAAAAAATATATAACGGATTCTCGTGAAGAATAGAAAAATAAAAGAATTATAAAGTGAATAACTTAACTTCGTTTAAATTAAATGATTGGTCAAAGTTTTTTCAATGTTTCTATTCAGATTTTAAATGATACATATAACGGTACAACTGAAATCTTGAATAAAATATTATTTTGCTAATAATTAATTGGCCTTTAGTCAAAATTTTGCAAACGATCTTAAAACGATTTAAAACCAATAAAAACGCCGTTATAAGGAAAAATAGATTTAGAAATATATTTCCAAAATTAATTTTACTTCATATTAATTAATAGTAAGCATAGATAATGTTATGTATATGATATTAAACTCAATTGAGAAGATATGCACTCAGAATCTACGAGTCGGAGCGTAGCGGAGACGATTTTATTTTTTTGTGGAGATCTTCGAAATTTATATTTATTTATACAGAGATCTCCAGTATAAAGTTGAATATTATAGAATTATATTGGTATGTAATATCTATTATAATGCAATTTAGTATACCTATTCAATGTTTTTGAATGTTGTATCTTATTTTTTTGATAATTCAAAAGATTTCTAATGATCCCATATTTCGAATTGTTTAATTGTATGCCCTAAAATTGTCACATTGTTCAGATTAAAATATAAATACAGTACTTTTCCTTGCAACTTTTGTCAGAAAAATTTCACTTTTCCAATAAAAGAAATATTATTTTTTAATTGTATATTATATTCATTGACCATTAATATAATATTGATGTTTGTTATAGAAATCGATAGGTACTTTAGATTAAACATTATTCTTACAAACATTTACAAAAATATATAATTAATAATTTTATGCTTAAATGTGTATGTGTCACAACTATACCCAACTAACTTATTACACCAAAATGCAGCAATAAAGTATTTTTAATTCTACAATATTCAAAACTTTCTAAAGTCACCCGCACCAAATCTAACCTTTGAACCATAAAAATCGATGTTACGTCATTTAGTAATCACTAAATAAACTTGAAACTTATATCACATATATCAAATGTATTGATAATGTAGTTATAGTATTAATAATATTGAAATAATATCGTAATGGTTTGTATGCTCTAAAACGCTTCCTTAATTCCGAGTTATTTCATATTCTATCATTGAATAACATGCGACAGTAAATCTTCTAATTGGAAATCATAAAAATAAAATAATTTGTTATGGTTATGAATCTATGCTTTTAGAATCTAGACATCAATAGCTTTCACTCCTCCTCCCTTTTTATGGTACCCAAAAATGTTCTGGTCTGTGGTATAATTTTAAAAAACAAGTTATGATAAATCTAAGTTTGTAAACAGTAAATGAAAATTAATAAAAGTCAAAAAATCTTACCAATTATCATTTATTACAATTTTGTCTGGTATCGATTTTCTAGAAAATGGGGTCCAGTCGTTAATGTTCAAGCCATCAAAGTTTTGAAAGTCTCCAGCTGTCATTTGATAAATTGTTATATAAATGGAGAGATAATTAATAACTATTGGTGAGTGAAAACACAATTAAAATATTCCTTTATATATAGTGATAGTATTCTCAAAACTTTTTCAATATTTCATCTATCAAAAATTGTATTATGCTTGTATTGAAATAGTATAATACACTGAATACTTTGTACAACTGCAGTAGGTATACTGTAGTACAAAATATGTGTATAGTCAAATACTGAAATTAGTTACTGAAAATGTAACAGTAAACTAGTTAGAGCTAAAAATAGATTAATTATCGATCATGCACTTTTCTCTTTGTATATAGAGTTTTAGATCGATCAATATATTTATTTTACCGTCTATAATACTCTGCACTATATGAAGTAAATTCAGAGTGTAGAATATATAGGTCTTTATAATATATATAATATTTCCTGCCGTACATTCTGCAGCATACATTCTACAGGGTACATTCTATAGAATATTGACAATAAAATATATATATGGTAAATCAACTGAGTATTGGATTTCCATGCTTTATAGAAACCAAAGAGTACAGCATAAAAACGAATGCACCCTATCCCAATATAATTTGTATGTACATTATTATTCTTTAATAGTATTCTTAAATATTCAGTTTTTTCATTTTTGGCATACTGTGTTTTTATAATGTTAGCGAATTGCAGAAATAATTAAAATAATTGAATTTGTTTCTCATAAATAATTTTTTCCATTAAAAATTAACAATTTGGAATAATTTTATGGTAATTTTAGTGAATAATTATAGATGTGATATTTAGTTAATGTTTATAGAAAATTTCAGGGACTACTACAATATATATTTTAATATAATATGTCGATGGGGTTGCAAAAGTTGTGGACGGATCAGTAATAGCTGGAAAGACTATGTCGGCAAAAAAGTACCACATAATCGAGGCTATAAATATCAATGAACCCATTGACTTTACAATTCTGGAAAATGGAGGATGGAGGAAGCATAAATTGGCGATAGATATAGCCTCATTATACCCCATAAAAATCTTGAAGAGCCACGGTCTCCAAACCATATCCACTCAGTTTTTAGCACCTTAATATTCAGCAGACTGACCTACGCCAGCCAAGCATGGTGAGGCCTCACAACGGCAAAAGATATCTCACGGTTAGGTCATTTTATCAAACGCAGTATAAAATATGGATTCTGTAACCCCAAAACAGATTTTATTGCGCAATGAAAAAAGTATGAAGAAAAACTATTCCGAAAAATCCCAAACAACAAATCGCATGTACTGCAGAACCAGTTCCTCCCTTCTATCCAACAACATATAGACATAACCTCAGAGCTCGCATGCATGAATTCATTAACCCAACACTTAATTCCACCAACCAGAAAAACTTTATTACACGTATGCTTTTCAAAAATAAAGAAATTAAATCCTATTTATCTCTATATATCAAATAATTGGCTAAATTTTCCTTCATCTAAATTATATGCATCCAGAAATATTATTTTAGAATATTTTACTTGCTCCCTATCCTGTGCGTTTATGTCACTTTGATAAAAATAAAGTCTATTTATTATTATTATAATTATCTTTTTACAAAACTGAAACTACCTCTCTCAAAACGGCTTCCCGACAGAGCATCTGCTTTGGATCCATGATAATGCTCACCCTCACCGGACATTTTCTTCAGGAGAACGTCGTCACAAGGGTTCCTCAGCCGGCTTATTCATATGCGATAGATTTGTTTTTTCGTAACAGGGAAGTTAGCCATCATATTTAACAATTTTCAAGAGATCAGAGACTTTCTACAGAACTAAATCATCTCACTATCGTCCCTCATGCTTATAACAAGGAGTTCAATGTCCTGTAATCACACAACTGCATGCAACCTTTTGAAAAATAAGGAAATTTTTTTAAATAAATTATTTCTACTCATATATTTGTGGAATTTTTTTACTATATTATGTAGTTAAATTGTATTCATTATTAATAATATATTAATATTTGAATTTTAAAGCAATACTTGTTTAGTTAGAGCAACCTAAAAACCATTTAATTTGACTGTCCGGCCAGTTGGAGCAGAATTAAGTGTTATGTGTGAGAACTTTTTTTTATGATTTGAATTTTATGCTATGAACACTCTGAAATTTTTTTTCAGTTTTTGTATTATTTTATAGATTAGCTATGCCGAGAAAAAAGAAAACTAATTTAAGTCTTAAAATAGATAAAGCGAAAGAAGACTATAAGAGTGAATAAGCGAAACTACGTTAGCAAAAATATAAAGAAAATTTGACAATGAAACCAGAAAAAATCAAATTGGATACAGAAAAGACGCGAAAAAAGGTGAAAAAAGAGACACACTGGGATAATAAAGCAGTGAAGACCATTTGGCGTGAAAGAAAGAAGTCAATTAAAACAGTTGAATGGAAAGATTTTCAAGCAGACAACTCTATAAAATCAGTTGCTTCTACCAGTCAGAAATGTCGGGATCTGATGCTTGTTTTGAAAAATAAAAATACCGAAAATGACGATTACAAAAGAAAGGTGAACAATGTTGTGGCGCAGAACAAATCAATTGGCAGGAATGAAGCGGACAGCAGATGAATCGACAATGATCTTAGACATAAATATCATGAACATATTAAAGAAGAAAACAAGATACGAATAATGCAATGGAACATATTAATGGAAGCAAAAAAGTAGAAATACAACACATCTTAAAAAAGAAAAAATTTATATAGCTATGATACCTGAAACCAGACTCCCTCCTAATATCAACTTCAAAATCAATGGATACATGATCTTCAGAGAAGATAGGATCTACTGCAGAACAGGCATCATCAACAACAACGAAAATATAGGAGGTGCAGGTATCATGACAATTATCAAGGACGGAGTTGGGTAGACAAAAACTAACATACAAGGCAAAGCAGACAATGACTTGATCACAGAAATTAAAACGTTCGAAGTCAACCTATCACAAATGTAGAAGAAGATCAAAGAGAAGATAACTTCGATGCAAGCAAACACCTTGGAATGAAACTGACCTCATCATTAGAGATATCAATGCACATGCCGAAACGTGAGATGAAAACAAAGAAGAAGACGAAAAGAGAAAAAATATCCAAGAAGCAATTACTCAGAACAGATATAAAGTTCTCGATAAAAGACAACATACATTCCGTCAATACAATACCGTCAAAAATAGCAACTCAAAACCTAAGATAGAAATTATAAATAAAACACTCAATGGAACTACAGAAAAGCAGATTGGAATCACAGAACACTTAAAGAAAGAAAACAACCTCCCAGAATATAATATTAAAGAAAAATGGGAAATATACAAAAAAGTGATTTTGAAAGCGACTAAAAATAGTATACCAAAGAAAGAATAAAAAAAGGGAAAACCATGGTGGCCGGAATGAAAAAATCAATTCTTCCTTATGAGAACCAAACCAAAAGAGGTATAGAACATCATCAAAAGCATGTCGGGCGAAACAGCAAGCTAGATCAACTCCAGGAATGAGACACAATGGAGAAATGAACTATAACCCAAAAACAAAAGCAGATCAACTGATTAAACACTACGCAAAAGAAAGCCGTATCAAGAAAAATAATCCCAGAGGAGAGAAAAGGATAAAAAAGACACAAATATCAAATTCAAAGAGAAATGTGAGCACTCCGAAGACAACGACAAAGGAGCATGTATGGCCTTCAACATCAGAGAAGTGGAAATATACATATAAACAAGTTAAAGGAAGAAAAATCCCCAGGAGAAGACGGAATCAGCAATGAAATGATAAAACATCTACCAGAAGAAGGTGAAACTATATTACACAATATCACCAATGCAAGTTGGAAAAATAAAATCATCCCGCAAGAATGGAAAAACGGAACCATTATGCCAATATCCTCAAAGAAGGGAAAATGAGACCAAGCCAGAAGGCTATATATAGACTAATAAGTCTTACAAGTAATACCAGCAAGCTTACAAAAAAATGGTTCTAAACAGACTAAACTGGTATGTTGAATCTAACCAAATCTTCAAGCCCGAACAAGCAGGATTCAGAAGCAATAAATCAACCAAAGATCACATTATAAGAATACAACACAAAGTACCAAACGGATTCATCCAAATGACAAGCAAAGGGAAAAACAAAAGTACACTTATGGTACTCTTTGACTTAATTAGTCAGGCGTTCGACAAAGTATGGAAAGAAGAGCCTCTCCATAAACTGGTAAATATGAAAATACCACTGTATGATCAAGTGGATCAGGGAGTACATTAGCGGAAGACAATGTGATGTCAAATTGGGAAAATCAAAAACCAAGAAATTAACATTCAAGCACGAAGTACCTCAAGGAGGATTTCTAAGTCCCAAGCTATTTACTCTTTTTATAAACGATATGATAGAAGACCTAGTTGAAGGAATAGACTGTAGTATGTTTACTGATGACCTAGCAATATGGACGCAAGGAGAAACACCGGAAGAATGCAGAAGAAAAATACAACCTCCAATAAAGAAATTAGAAGAATGGGCCAACGAATGGCGTATGGAGCTAAAGGAAAAAAAACAGAATATGCCCTCTTCACAAACTGGAATAAAGAAATGAAATGGGAAGGAGATATCTTTGTCAAACGACTGGAACCTGACGTTTACACAACATGTGGACAACATCACAAAAAATTAAACAAAATCTCAATGACCTCAGGATTGTTTGACATTTTTTAAGTCAAATGAAATGTGTCCACGTTCATTTTCAAGACATCTGTGACCACAAAAAGACTTAGGGAAATATGAAGTATTCTTCTCACAGTCGATCATTACCATATATTTTGTTTGCATATAAATAATCAGCCCGCCGAGCTGCAGGTGACCATTTAAACAAAGTATATAACATGACTTTAACAAGCGCTTAACATAAATGGTTGTACAATTAAATGTGTAACAGTATATATACTATTTACTAGGTATTCTATGCATACGAAACAGAAAAACAAAACTAGACCTACCGGCTTGTACTGATGATGTCCAATGAGGCTGGAACCAAGTATACAAGTTGGTGCTCGATAGAGAGAGAGAAGCCATGTTCTAACCTTTTTTAAAATTAAGCATTACGTATAAAAAAAATTAAAAAAAATTAAGCAGATAATTAAAATTAAGACAAATAAGGACAAATAAGCAGATAATTAAATCAGGACATATAAGGACCGCGGGAACCCTGCACACCATATCAGAAAGAAAAAAGGGTGTTTAGAGTATAATTGCCTTATAAGTCTAATTTAATACTTCCCAAGCAGGATCTCAATCAGTGCGGGTCCCTCTTCTAAGACGAAGAAAAGACAACCCTATAGTGCCAGTTTGACAACCAGTCAGATTGAGCAGAGTATCCTTTTATTATGCTGATCCTAATATTTATTTATCCTTTATTTATGATTACTATTAATAGTTACTTTTCTTAACTCAATTATGATTTTTAGAGGACACTATACAACCACAAAAATCTTTAACTCAGGTAAATTTGTTGCAGTTTCAATCAAGAACAGAAAGAGAAATATTACCAACGTGAACATGGCTCAAATCAAGGCGGAAGAAGGCGTTTTGGTACAATTACAGGGTCACTGGTTTTGGTGGTTCGTATGCGTGGTCTGATTCCACAGAGGAATCTTTTGAAACTTGAAATGTACATGTTGCAGAACGTGGACATTTTTCATTTGACTTAAAAATGTCAAAAATTCCTTGAAAAAAACTGAAGTGTATTTTACATAATTTTGTTTTTTATTATTTCACACGTAAAGCAACTTTATTTACATGATGCTCAGCATGACAATTTGTACGTTTTTAAATAAGTGGAACTTTTTTTTTATAACAAATACCACCAACCTTGTTGCTTTATTATTATTACTATAGTTTGTAACACCTTCAAAGTATAATATATTTCACAGACTGGGATGTGATTAGAAAATTGTCTAAATTCCGAAAAAAATGAAACTGATAACTCTGAAATCGCATTTTTGGGGGTTAACCCCAAATTTGTTGTTGTAATTTTAACATTTTTTATGACTTCTCGACCCCCCATTTTTATACAGGATTTTAATGTTTACAAAAGTCCTGGAAAATTATAACTAAATTATTACACGCTATCAAATTTATCGATCATTAGCAATTAATTCTATCTATCATACAACATTTACCAAATATATATAATTGTTAAGCTGTGGAGAATATATACTCTGCAAAATACAAATTTTGGAGAGGGGATGTAGACACTATAATTGCGACATTTCAGTATAGTTATAGATAATAAAATTGTAAGACTTGTCCTAATATTATGAAGTCATTATTATGATTTTTATTGCTGATACAGTATATGGTTTTAATGGACCAACTGCTATATCCCATCAATAAGAGCTCTAATCAGTAAGATTTAATCAACATTAGTTTTCAATGGGTTAGAACACAAAACACAAACTTTGCTTGAGAACTAAGACAGAGTTCTTTCAAAATGGGATAGATAAGTCATTAACAAAAATGATTTATACAACCGAAACACCGATATGCTATTTACAAGTAATACTCAAACCAATCAGTACCATGGCTACATGTAATAACACTATAATGTTTGTATTTATTTATTTTAAAAAAAATAAAGCAATTTTTTTACGATTTATCAAGGACCTTTAATTATTCCAGGTATCTGTTTTTATTATTATGACATAAACATCAATAAATAGAACATTAATTTTACGGTATGCATAAAGCGAGCTACAAAACAAACTATACGAACAACAGAATTGAAGAGAACGGTACAACTTATAGTTAACAACCCCTAATGCAATATCTAAACTTGAAGACTCTTGTAGGTAACAAGGTAATTTAAATTCTTTATTTTTTAATTTTTTACACAAAGATATCAGAAAATTAGGTTTTAAATGAGATAAATAATTTTCATAATCGATAATATATACATAAATTACACCAATCAGCATACAAATTTGATCATATTT
The DNA here is from genome assembly GCA_034780395.1 of Vannuccia rotundouncinata. Taxonomy (NCBI): domain Eukaryota; kingdom Metazoa; phylum Platyhelminthes; order Proseriata; family Coelogynoporidae; genus Vannuccia; species Vannuccia rotundouncinata. The sequence goes on from JAUZNC010031513.1 coordinate 18,918, forward strand.
CAATACCAACACTAGCTAAGGCCTCAACAGACCAGTTTGGATAGTCCTGGTTTGGGTAGAGGTTCTGCATAAACATAGTCACAAATTGCGGAAATCTGTCCTCCACAATCGCCTTACGAATTCCACGCATCAGATCCAACTGATAGGCTAAATTATGCAGTGTCAACAGGGATATAGCTGCCGGTTCAAAGTTGACAACCGCATGAAAGTAGGCCCTCGAGTATCCACCAGCACAAGCGACACACTTGCAATCGGCATCAATCGGTGTCAAGTCATCCCTGAACTTGGCGTGCTTTAAATTGAGAATGCCCCCAGGAACCGGGGCCAAGGCACTTCCAAATCTGGCGGTTCTCGTCGGGTAGACACAGTCAAACATGTCACAACCAAGGGCACTACAGACGACAAGGTCAACGGCAACACCGACACCCATCAGATAGCGTGGCTTGTCCTTGGGAAGAAGGTCTGTGCTCAGCGTCACCATTCGCCAGAAGTCGGCCTTGTCTTCACCCCCACTGAGTCCTCCAACTGCGAAGCCGGAGACATCACGGCGAGTCATCTCCTCTGCACATTGACGTCGGAGATCTGCGTTGAGACCACCCTGAACAATTGCAAATAGGTTTTGCCGACCAGGATTCGGCCAGGCTGCTATGCATCTGTGAAATTAATATAAAATAGTTGTGCACATTAAATTTAATTATATTTATAAATATTTCAGGTAGTTAATATAATGAATAAAATAGTTAATAAAATGAATTTTCCAAAGCAAAAATAAAACAAAACATATTTAATTTGAGGAATAGCAAAAATTAAAGAAAAAGTACAAAAATAATTTTGGTTACATGATACATTTTGTAATTAAATACGGTATATATTATGTGGTGTACACATTTTTTCAAATAGTATAGAAATGATGTGTGATGTAATGGATTGTCTGTTGAAGATCTGATAGAGGTAGGAATTCTTGGTTAAAACAAGACAACATATCTCCAACTAACAATACTTCCAATTCAGCAATAATACTGAAAAAAAAAGATATGCAGACACAGGCATGGGATTGGAATTCCCGAAAAAAGCCTGATATATATTTTGCAAGAAGAAGTCAGTAAGACCAGCTGTTGTAAACGACAATTGAATGAGATGATGTGGCTAACACTCAGCAGGAAAGACAGAGAGCAACACAAACTAAAATGCTAATGTTTAACTATCAAGAATTATAATGAACAGGTAAGCCAATTAATTGTGCCACTTTAAAGTTATGGCTAACACTTTGTTGTGATTGTCCATTTTAACTACCTTAAGGTGCTATATGGTTATTGGGTGTTATAAGGTGTTTAAACAGGACGGAAACCATCTATTCAATAATTCCACATTACAACAGCGACTGTCTTCCAGCTTTTACGAAGGTGTCGAAGCTTTGGTAAAGACAAGACTACAACAGCGACTGTCTTCCAGCTTTTACGAAGGTGTCGAAGCTTTGGTAAAGACAAGACTACAACCGCGACTGTCTTCCAGCTTTTACGAAGGTGTCGAAGCTTTGGTAAAGACAAGACTACAACCGCGACTGTCTTCCAGCTTTTACGAAGGTGTCGAAGCTTTGGTAAAGACAAGACTACAAC
>JAUZNC010031524.1:0-20515 GCA_034780395.1 Vannuccia rotundouncinata
GATGTTGTTGCACTGGGGTTGAGATCTATGTTGTCAACAGCGGCAGTTGTGAACACTTTGTCACGCATCTTCGGAGGTCAGAACACTCGTTTGCCATCTGTGCTGAGAGCTGGAGCACTCTATCATAGGAGATGCTTAGGCCAAGGTGTGACAGTCTGTCAATCAGTTCCTTTTTTCGTGTATGAGAATGCAACATCAACCCTATGTATATTAGAAGTTGGGTCTCCTGTGCAACACTGTACCTGATATTGGTGGAAGATGTGGGGCCCCGTGTTCACTTGTGTTTGATGCTGTTGATTCTGTATCTGGGCTGTGGGAATTGCTGCAGGGCTAGTGTCTGCCATTTGTTCCTTGATGTTGGGTCCCACAAGGATCATACTAACTAGGGCAAGCAGCAACGGTGGTACAGATTCTTCTTGAAATCCATCAAGGAATCCTGTGAAGGGCTCGCCGAACAATCTGTGCAGCATTAGCAAGATGAACTTCATCACTATCACTGTCCAGCTTGCAGGCTTTGGCAAGAGCAGCACCAACATTTTCTTCAAATGCCGTCAGTATGTGTCTCCCCTTGGTGCATGCCCGCACGTCAGGAAACTGAGTCAGCAGTTTCTGTTTCAGTCGTGTGGAGTGGACTCTCTTGTCCAGCTGGACTCCTAGCGGCCTTAAATGCCATTATAATCTATGCTTCAAAACTGCAGTTGCACGCAAGACTTATCAGGTTTTATTTTGAAAAACTGGGCAATCCGCGAACCACAAATACTTTCATGATACATACTTTCAGACACATTACCTATTGACATTATCACTGTTGCTACTATTTCAAAGCACTTGGGAGACGAATGGCTTGATATAAGAGACGGTTGTTATAAAAAGGGAATGAAGTGTCAGCAGAACTTTAACTATTTTACTGATCATAATGAAGCTTTCGTGAGTGTTTCAACGATGACAAAAGAAAATACGGAAAAGGCGGCTTTATTCCCCATCATAATATTCCTCACATCGTCAAAAAAAGATTCAATGTTAAATTCCGGATTCCTGCAACATTAAATCTTGAAAATGAATTAACTATGTCATTATTCAATCCAGAAACTTTTTAAATCAGATTTAAAAAGTTTCTGGATTGAATTATAATAAAGTATCTTCAGTGAATTCTCAGATCAAGTCTTCATCTCCGCAATAGCCAGTCCTGATTCACCAAAAGCAGCTATCCAAATAGGGAGAGGAATCCAGTTTGTCTTTTCATTCAGCAATGAATTTTGTTTTTACTAATAATGTATATTAAAACATTTGACAGAATTCGCAAATGAGTAGGTAATTTCAATCAAACAAACACTATCGGGTATCGCTAAGTATTTGAATGGCACAGCTGCCAATCAGGGATGAAGTGATTATTTTGGTCCGAGCTCTAACCCACTAGCTACCTGGCTTCTGAACGGCAGTCAGACACATTACCATCTGGGCCACCCCACCCATAAAGATTCGAAAACTAACCAAGGTTACTATATGATACAGTAAAGAATATTCCAGTGAATTCGTCAAAGGGATATCCATTACTCTATAAATCAACCAAAATGACAGGAAGCATATTGTAATGAATTGTCTTCTGAAATGAACATTATAAGGATCGCAGGAGCAATTTTCTTTTTAGCCTTTCTAGTTGAATTCTTTACATGACTCTAAGGTTGCAACTCTAACTATTCTTAACCATAAGCGGAAATCATCGGTTATCGATAATAGTTAAGTGAAAGACTTCTATTCATATAGCTTAACAAATAATTTTTTTGTGATATTATGATGTTGTCGGGAAAACAAGGTTTGGGTGGCATGAATAGCCCCCCCCCCCACCAATATAAAAATGGCGTGCTGACCATGCTAATGGAGCATGAGGATAGTTGGAATAAGTAAATTAAAATAGAATTGTAAATCTATCCATAAGAATTGTAAATTTTATTTAAAATAAAATGCACTTTTAAATATATTATTTTTTACATTATATAATGAGATCATTTATTAATATAAAAATATGATCATATTGAACATTTGTTTAAAATTAATAATTAAAAATTGTATCATAGTAACGCATAATTTTTAAGCTACGGAAATTTGCAAAATGGTGGATATATTTTGGAAAAATCTATTTATAGTTTGCTTAATAAGCTGTATTAACTTTTCATGTGCATTTGAAAATAAAAAATGCGGAAAGGAATCATGCATTGCAAACTGCAAAAGCAATTTAGTTTTAGAGGTAAGTGAACCTTATTCAATAAAGTAGGTATTACTTTTGGTCATTGATATGTGCCGAAAATTTCGACATATAAAAACGAATTTTATTTGTCGAAAATGATTTTGGACTATTCGGACGTGAAATAAATTTTAATTAAACACAAACACTGTGTTCAAGGTGTGGTAGACGGAGCCTAGTCTTTGGTCTAGAAATAAGCTTTTTTTTAAATTTTATTATCCAATATTTCCATATTTTTTCCATACTTTAAACACAATAAAATCACAAAAAATCATTAATATACTAAATCTGTAAATAGATGTACGTTATGAATGTCTTTTATGAAGATGATTTACAGCTTTGTATACACTCTGTATTCATTTTTGGCATATAAAATAAAATGCTGAAATTTTTGGGACATACAATTTACAATTAATTACCTTTTTTTAATAAGCTGATCACTGTAATAAGGCTTTATACATCATAAGTGTTAAAAATATGTGTTTATTTAGAAAACTTTCCTTAGTGTTTTTAAATTCAGCAGAGTGAATTAACATTTTATTGACCATTTACAATTTAATCATGATATTTTTTTTTCTATGGCTGTAATAAGAATGTGATCTTGTCTACGAAAACCCTATTTTTATAAAAAAATCTCATCTGTGACAATACAGGGAAAAATTTATGCACCCAAGGTAATCAATCAATAATGTTCTGTGATGAGATCACATAAACAGGGATGTCATCAAGTTAAGATCCTGGAAATTTCATTATAATAATTCCCAACAGGAATAATATGGATATCTAGTTTTTGGGAGCAATTTAAAAAATAATATCAGGGTCCCACCACTCGGGAAAACAAGAATTTACTTAGGTTTTTAGCAATACATTTTCCCAATCTTTAAAAACAGGAATTTTCCTAGGTTTTTCATTAATCTATCTTGAAAAAAAAGTTTAATTATGGAAATTTGAATTTATGTATTTAATGAGTTTAATGATCAACAAGTTAAGATTCAAGCATTATGTTAAATGTATTTATTGCTGGTAGACAAGTTACTGCAGAGGAAGTTTATGTTATTCAAGTGCTGTCAGTTTTTCACCTTTTTGAACAATATTGAGATAAAGTTGATTCATAAAGTCTATTGCAGATTTGTGTGATTCACAGAAGCAACTGGATGCCTTCTATTAAAAGTTGTTGGTGAATGAGACTTCATTAACAAACCTTTATTAAATGTTTTTATTCACAAAATTATGTTTTTATGCTAAAGCTTTAAAAAGTTTTAGCATAAACAAAATAATCTCAATGCATAATCTTCTGTCTGTTAACCTTTGTAGTGCCTAGGCGACTCATCAAGGACCATATTATTTCAGTAAAATGTGTTAAAGAATATGATTATCACTTAAAGAATGATGTTGGCCAACATTATATCATCTAGCATAAAGGATAATTAAGGTCAAGAAAGGTAGATTGATTTCCCAGGAAGATCAGAAGAATCGAAGACATGATGATTCGGAGTTATAGATATTACAAAAGCAAAACAGTTATTGCTGTATTTATCACCAACCTTGAGGAGAAGGCTTTCCAATTGACTGAATAGGCAATTTTTACAGGATCCACAATAACTTTTAAAGAGTGGATAAAACTATTAAAACATATCAGAAGTAACTTTTAAGTGATAAATAATTGTTTTTTTCATTCATAAATATATTTTTCTAGTTGTATTAATCTTATAATCTTCTTACTTTTACATTTATACTTTATGTGATAAAAACATGATTAGTTATAATCTTGGGGCCATATAAATAATTTTATTGGTATTAATATTTTATGTATATATATTATAAAAATGTTTATGAAAACCAGAAAATTTTAGGAATTTGAACAGTCTATAAAAGTGACAGCCCTGTATAAAACACACTCACATGTGTCATGTACATAACATTTCAATCAAATCCATTTAAATGATCTTGCATATGTCTGGTTTGCTCAGGTATTGTTACAAATCTTATATTTTTGCAGCCATTTTACAGCATTTCACGTTTGTACAGAAAAACTGAATATCTTGAAATTGTAAAAATCAATTCCAGCACATGATTTCCAAATTTTAGTAAATTGTTGGAAAATTCTGGAAATTTATAACCCAACCCGTATTTTCTGTTTTTTCACCAAAAATTTCTGATTGTATGCTAGATATATCTCACTACATTCCATAGGATTATATATCTAGTATACAATCAGGAATTTTAAATATATAAGAATAGGAAAAGTGTTAAATATATCCAACATACAAAAAATATGAAATGCAGTCTTAACACACATAGTCTGAAGACCTGTATATACTCGGATTTGAAAAATATACTCTGATTTTAAACCATATACTTGTATATACCCGGATTTTCACATTTTAATTTTTTAATAGTGTTTTATTTTATAAATGCCCTACTAATAAGTGTAAAAAAATTGTGATTTGCACAATATATTTTTATAATAATAATGCAATAATAATAATGGTCCACAACAATTATGAACCACTTTTGGAAAAATCATGCTCAAGTTGATTGAAGAATATCATGAACATGGGTTTCAAGTAGTTGAAGATATGTAACAAAAAATTGCTATTCTATCAGCAATTACTTGCATTTGTGCATGTCTATGGCACAGTAATAACATTTCAGCTGATTCTACATCCACATATTTTAGTTATATGGTAGTATTTAATTCTTTTTAAAATTTGTACTCCCTTCAGATTCAGCACCCTCATTCTTGAAATCTTAGATACACTCCTCCCAGTCTGTATGCTGGATATTTAAGCCTTTTCTTATACTTATATATATAAAATTCCTGATTGCACACTGGATATATCCTCCTAGGTCTACAGGGAATGCAGGCAAGGGTTTACATTTTGTGCTTGTTGTATGAATCATAAAATATAGGTAGGTACTCATGTTTTTTCTTCCTAGGAAAGTACTGAAATTGTCTAGAATTAATATAAAAGTTTAATATTTTCAGGTTTTATTAAAATATAATTTAATGTTTATTATTTCTGGTTAGATCACAAAATATAATAGTCTATATATATATTAAGCAGAAAAACTGCACACATCACATTTTTATTTAAGATAGGAATTAACTAGTACAATTTTTAAAAGTCTAAATTTCCAGAATTACAGATTTTTAAAGGATTTTTGGTCAAGTTTGTGGTCAGAAAAAATATTCTATATATAATATTTTTTGGCTAGGTCAAAAATCACATAACAGAATTCCATTCTCAAAAAATATTTTTATTATTTAGGTGTCAACAAGGGTTAATATTGTGTTTGATTTAAAAATATTTTTACATTTTTTTGTTAAAATTTTTTCTGTATGCTTCATATGACATCGATTATGGCAGTGTAATAGAATTACATAAATCAGACAACACATTTTAATGACCATAAATATGTTAAAAAATCTGACTTTTATGTTTAAAGTTTATCATATGATAATGGATTTACATATTGGTAAAGTTACATGCTACCAAAATTAAACATGCTATGAAGAAGTATATAAATTATAAAATATAAAATTATGTTTAATATAACAAGTAAAGCACAAATACTATTGCTAAGCTTTAAAAAATAAAGTATTTGAAATATAGTAATGTTCAATGACACAAAAGTAGTGTAAATTGTAGATGTTGTAATATTGTTTGAAATTAAATGAAGTAAAAAATGAATGTTAGCTCAAATTCGTTTAAACATTTAAATGTTTAAGAACTAAAAACACAGCTTCACGGAAGGAAAAATTACATTAACAATTTGTAATCTGTTTATAACCATTTTTTATTAATTTGAATACAGGCAGTTAAAGTCCACTTTATGGGATGAGTTTCCCAAGTACAAACTAATGCATATGTATATTGATTAAATGGATCGTCTATAATGTAGTCCTATCTCTGAATAAGAATAAACTTTATTGGTATGTGATATTTTTGTTTTTAATTTATTTTAAAATAAAATTTCTACTAATTTTTACAATTTATCTAGTCTGCCTGTCAACGTGGATGTCTATTTTTCGACCTGCTACGTCTGGCTCAAGGGGAACAGGCGAAAACCCTTCCTGCTCAGTGTTTGCAATCTTGTAAGGATGCTTACTCCTTTTTAAAACCTTCCCTGGATGCATGCAAAAACGGTTGTGTCATTTACAAGAAAGAACAAAGCCAGTGTGTGGACAAGGTTGCTGCTAAGTCTGATGAGGTCTCAACTTCACAGCCCGCGAAACTGCTTGCTCCATTTATGGTCATTCATCGGTAATCGATTGTATACATTTTTAAATTTCTTGTAAGATGAACATAAAAAAATATATAATTATTTATTATAACTTAAAACATAATTAAACAATACATCAACTGATGTTAGTAGGTAGTCAGTCACTAGCCTTACACGAGAGTACACCCAGCAAATACATTCAGTTTTGTCATCGATTATTTTGTTTACTTAACCTAGTTGATTGCGAGATATATTCCGTGACTAATAACAAATAATCAAAAAATCTGTAGAAATTAGGAATCGGATTGAGTATTAACAATTAATACCTTATTCATATACTTTATGAAAATCAAAGTTAAAGGTTGTTATTAGTAAATTAGTTTTTCTCAAATATGTAGTATATTATTCTTATGTTTTCAGAGTCTATAAAAATATGGCTGATCATCTTCAACGACGAGTATCTATGACATTTAACTTCTACCATCCCGATAATTCGGACAAACTGATTGTCATCAGTCGTGGAGTTGTTCTTCCAAATGGTTAGTAAATTGGTTTACAGATCATACGACTTGCGTCATGTTTCTCATTCCTTCAATAGTTGTTAAATTATATTGTCGTATAAATTGCTGTATGCAATAAGGATCTAATCTATTGTTGTATTGTGATTTTATTCACTCTAAGAATAACTACACAATTAAATTTTAAAATCGATATTTTATTATATTTAGTGTTGGTTAATAGAGTTCTTTTCGTGCGTAATTAATGTGTCAGGTAAATTTGTTGAACGGTTTTGTGAAATATTTGTGCAGAGAACTTCTGTCGTAAATTTAGATTTGTAGAGTAGCACTAGCCTTATATTGTTCTTATTTCACTTAAGAAACTATCTAAACAAAAAGTATTAACTATAATTGGAATAATTAGGGTTGTTTTGTTATAATATAATGGAGATGAGCTAAATTTGGGTAAGTCTTCTACATAGAGTTATTTAGGACACCTGTATTGACTCATACGTACTAAGCCAAACACTACTCTGTGTATATATATATATATTTGTATCTGCGTATTTGCATCGGAGTATGTCAAAGAGACGCATAATACAAATATAAAGGTAAACTGCAATAAAAGATCAAACAACTGTATAAAATTAACCTCTAAAACTCAATAAATACAATTTTGTAGTAAATCAAGATGTTTAGTAATAGGAGGTTTCAGCCATAAGCCTTTGAGAGCAGAATGATTTTATTGTAACAAATTTGTTTTAACAAACAAGTTTTAGACGTTCATTTTATTCAGATGGTATTTTTATTTTGCCTTTATAGTTTTACTTCCAAATATATTTTTGAGAAGAAAGCTAAGCGGTAATATTATTAAATTTATGCGATTTAGTGCCAAATGTAGTACACATTACACTAAAGGAATCCTTTTCTTTTATTGTCACAAACTGGGCTTTCTCGAGATGTTTGAATTATTATATCTTGTATCGTATCCGATCTTATTTAAAGTATGCCATTCTTCTGATTGAAATAAACATGTTCTGCAAAAACCATGCTACATTATATCATCAGTCCAGAGCAAACGTTTTAATTTGATAAAAAGGCTCAATAGTAATTAAGTTAACTTATTAATTTACTTTATTTATTCTCGAACAGAAATCATGAAGCCAGGGGATTCGGAGCTGTCACCACAGTTATCATTTACGCACGAAAAGAGTGGAGCTGGTCCTACTCACGGTCATCACCGTCACGGTGTTGGAAGCTGGTGGAAGTGTGCCTTGGAGCGTAGCATTGAGCCGCTGTTAGTCCTCATGATTGCCCTCTCGGTAGTGGCTTTACTCTGGTTATGCTGTCTGTCACCAGCCACTGCACCCACTCATACTATTAGTCAGCGTTCTGATAAGGATCCCTTCATGGAAAAGAAGGCGTACATTGTGAGTGCAGATATTTAAACATATCGATTAAATTTGGCATTTAGACGTATCAATTGAAAATTATTTTTTCTGTGACTATTTTTTCTGACATAATCGTTAGATAACTGTGAATCTTTCATAGGTACTTTAGCGGACATGGTAATTAGTCATAAGATTTTGTAATTTTGATTGGTTTCACTCATATTTGATCGTATAATGAATATGGATATTCTGCGTGTAAGTCCTGTTCAAATAATTTGTAAATTAGTTTGATTATTGTAAATATGTTGATTTTATTATTTGTACTAGGTTAGTACCACATTTTTTCAAATAATATTTTTAAGAACGGCTAATCAATGGTAAACAGATTCGCCCACACATTATGCCAATTATTTTAACCTTATAAATTATAGATTGATTAATCTGGAATATTGGTAATTGTTTTGAGTAGACTGTAGTTATTAATGTTCACATAATCATTTTGCGAAACACCTTTTATAGATAGATATTATCTTTTTATTTCTAGAGATAATTTAAATGAATGTTTTCTTACAGTCACTTCCTGTCGCGATTTTAAATGCTGCTGAGAAGTCTCCAATTCCCGTTTTAGCTAACGAGGAAGCTGGACCAATTCCAGAAAAGATGGCTATCTAAATTGTTTACTCTTGTGGACAATTGGTCATTCCATGCGTCATCTTTCTTTTCTTTTTCGTTTACAAACTCGGCGATAGTTCTCATACTTCTATTTTTTAATGTTATATCACTATACTACCCACAATCCCTTCATTTTAATAGTTGACATAGGTTTGATTTGTTCCTTCCATCATTCTATTAATTTATTTTAAGTAATATTATATAATTAAAAGTATTGTAATTTTCCTTTGCACTTTTATTTTCATTCTTTCTGTCATAAAGACTTTTTTGGGTGTTAATGTGTACATATTCGTTCTGTCAGTACTAGTATTCAATTTTAAAATGTATTCTTTCTTCTGCAATGTTATTTATTTTTTTGTAATCGTCAATAATATCAGTTTCTGGATTTATTTATCTCTGTTGGTTAAAAATGTAACACATTTGCTAAGTTATATCGTATATGAATGTGCTTTCTTTATTAATTATATATTGGATTCATATTTAGAAAGAAATAAAAAATTATGTATTTGATAATCTTGAAGATCTGACTTACTATAACTACTTATTGTTTAAAATTCTCTATGAAATGTTAATTGTGTTAAACTGTTGCGTACTGTATACAAACAAATTTCTTGAAATATGTAATTATTATTGTATATCTGATATGGGGAGTTCGTCGGAGAGGCACAACATAAAATACAATATCATAAAAGTAAAATATAAACATTTCGATTAAATTTACCGCTAGTAAAAACCACAATACAAATTAAATTTTAACGATTTTGGACGCAACTTGTCTATACTTAAATTGCTCTGATCTTATGATACGAATAATTTAAAATAGTTAGCTGTGAGTATGCATACATCTTTATTATTAAAACCGTGCTTTTAACCTAATTATCAATAATATATATACTTTTAATAATAATATTATAAAATTTTAATCTAAAGTATAATAGCAACCCAGATTAAATACAACTGAATACTCTACCCGGTTATTTCTTTATCAACCCACCGTTTTATGTTTTATTTATTACCTGGACTATGGGGAACGTTGAAAATATTATTAATTTGATTATTTCAAGCGAGAAAATATACAGCTTCATGATAAAACATCTTCTAAATTTAACTGTCAAAATTGCGTTTAATATTGCAAATAAGCGAGTTTGATTGGTCCTGGTGGGTTTGAAACCCTAGTAATATTATTGGTCTGAAATGAATTCAGCAGCACAAACAAAACTATGAAGACATTATTAGGAAATGTAATTTTGCACCCAAGGCCGAACAATTGGAGTATGAGGTCTGATTAACATTTGTACCCCACCAATTTTATAAATGCTGACACCTAAATATTTCAGAAACTTCAAAAAATTCAATTTGCACAGCAAAGCTCGAACGGGATGACATATCAATTAACCGCATTACAATTAGGGCAAATTGGAAAGTCAAAATAGTGTATAAATAGCAGCTTTAAATCCATATAGTTGCTAGTATGCCAAATTGAGGCCCCGAAAAATGTTTATTTCATTAAAAAATAATAATCGGTTAAAGTTCAGGGGGTCATTATCGGTGCTGAAGAATTAGAAGAATAATAATAATAGGTTTAGATTAATTGAGAATTATAAATATTCCGTATTATAGAAAAATTTGCATGCAAAAGCATTTAATAAACGTTATTATAGAATGGAATACAGTATGAAACATTGAGTTGTAAACCAGAATTCTGGTCAACTCATCTTTAAAATTATCGTATTTTTAAACGTAAACATTCAGCTTTTATAAATATATAAATATTTAGTTTTTTGTAAATAATTATAATTAAATAAATTCCTAATAACATATTCAACGAAATTATATAATTTCTAAGAAACTAAACATATTATTACCAACAATTATAGTTTTAATATAGGTAAAATTAACACACATTTTCATTTGGTTAATTACTGAAATGATTCTTTATTTTGAGAAATTATTATAATTTTATATAAAATGTAGTAAATATGATTTATTTCTAAAACAAAATGCTACATAAAAAATCGATATATCATATACGAAGGATAATTGCAACAAAATAAAAAAAACAGTGTATTTATTTTATTTATATGGCCTGCAAATACATATATAAGCTAAAATCAAGTATTTTCTTAATTTTTTTCATAATCTCCAATACCTAATTCATACAAAACAATAGTAATAAATATGTATTATTGTATAGGATATATAATTAATCCTATACTTATATATATATAATTGTCAGTAGTATAAAAAGCACGAATTAATGAAATAATAAGAACACCCTTACATATATCATACAAAACTGCGATTTGAAGTTATAATTGGCCCAGAAAGATAAGTCAATTTAATAATCAAGTCATATTACAAATATATACGTAAGAAAATTTCCGCAAATATATAACAGTAAATATTTTTTAGAATTAAGATTAATGAAGAAGATTAATATTATAGAAATTATTATATTAATATAATTTTATATTATAAGATTAATATTGAAGAAGCTTAAGATTAATAAAGAAGTTTAAATACCAATTTTTATATATCTTTTCTTATTTATAATCGTTGTTTTAAAATCTAAAATATAAGGGTCGACAAAAAAATTTCAGTAGATATATTATAGATATGTATAATAATCATTATGAATTTAGTATAATTAGCAACAAAAATCAATAAAATTCATATAGAAGGTAATATCATTAAAATGAAAAAATTTTGTCCACCTCTAAATTAGCGAAACAAAATTTCAATAAACTTTTATATAATTTATTGCTATTGTTAATATAAACACCAAATCTTATACAATTTCAAATTAAATATTAGAAATATCACAAGAGGATTACAATACAAAATGAATCTTCTTTTTGAGATGCTAAGTTATTAAATAGGAAATTTGTTCTGCTTATTATAAAGTTATAATACTTAAAATAATTTCAGTTAAAAAGCTATTAAAAGATAAACGTGACTACATAATTCAAAAGGAAAGTAGAAAATTATGTATACCTGATAGATATTTTCTAATTTGAAAAAGTGAGTAGATATATATGTAAATGAATGTATATATAAATGTATATAAAACAAAGCTATTTTTTATATATATTGTCATGATGCGTCATTTCTGCATTAAACTATAAAACAGGTAATATGTCGGCATTTTATTAAAATCTATATACTGTTATATTATAGAGTTAATCGTGATACATAAAAATTATTCAACGATTTCAAAATTAATAAACAACCACTTTTAACAAATGTCAAACCCAACTGTATTCACATCTAGACTAAGTTTATTTTGTATTATAATAACTATGTAAACTCAGATTATTTTAGTTCACAAGGTATGTCGTATAATATAATCACAGAGAGATGGGGTGCACAAACGGATAGACAGTAAGATCACGCATTTTAAATTATACTCGCATTTTGAGCTTCCAATTTTCTGAGAGAACCGAAATAAAATAATAACTATTCAAAGTAACACGGTAGCACTGTACCACACGTTCGACTTTCTTATAAATAAAAAGGTTCACACATGTGTAGATAGTATGATGTCGGATAGTATTATGTCGGATAGTATTTGCCGAATTTCTACTTTTTTGAAGTATATTGGCCGATGAAGGAGCCATTTTCATTAAATTGAGCTGTAGGTAATAGAGAAATAAAAAGATATATTTTAATGTATTTCAACAACAAATTTATATATATATTTATAAATATATAACATAATATAATCTAATATGTCTTAGATATAATTATAGTATATAAATAGTTTTATAATAATATTTTTCTTTAATCCAATAAAATAGGACGTAAAATGGTTTTTATGACCATGCGAAAACTTTATTCCAAGTGAGTTTTGAATATGTATTGTTAAAATAAACATTGAATAGTCAAAATATTTGTTAACTTCGAAAATATTCACTTTCAAAATATTTCCCATTATCTTTTTTGTATTTTTATCTATATTAAAAGAAAGTTTAAACTATATATATAGCCGTTCAAATAAACATTTTTGTAAATTGTAAATCAAAGATTTCTATTTCAATAATAATAAAAAAAACCGCAATGTTTGATAAATATATTATTATTTCTCAACTTTAATGTTCTTTTTAAAGTGATCATAAGCAATTTATTAGAATAGTAAATAATTTCAAAAAGATTGCTGTTTTTTTATTATTAACTAATAATGTGAATATATAAAAAGCGCTTTTTTCCTTACTATTAGCAAACTTCCTGCTCTAATTCTATTGCTTTTGATTTTACCATTGTTGAAACAATCTTGAAGTTTCTAAAAGAACTTCGAACTTACCGATATCGGTTGCATAAACATCCAGTTCATTATCATCATCGCTTCCTCCCACACTTGCATCTATTGCATCTATGGATAACCTTTTCCCCGTCGTAAGAGGTTCATCTTCTCTGTAATAAACAAAAACATTTTATAACCGCGAATTGTAAATTTTGAAACGTTTTGAGAAAAGAGCAAATCACGATTAATCATTTCTATATAAAATCAGTAAGCTTCAATTTTACACATTTCAAAATTATACTTTAATAATCCATAAATAAATTCTTAATTTAAATAAAAATTCATGATATACAAATCATTCGAAAAAGTGTTGTTGTTACTCACTGTCGCTCATACGAAAAAAATGTTTCCGTTTGTTTGATTTCTTCTATAGGGTTATTGCCCTGAGCACGTTCTTTTTTATCAACTATATAGGATAGAATGTATTCAGTATAGCATGTAACTAATCAATAGCAGAAAATGTACCAGAAGAATTTTAGATATAACGACTATAACTCACCATTATATTGTTCCCCTTTGGACCGTTTAGCAAGGCAAATTATTAGGATAATTATGAGAAGAATCACCAAAACGACGGTTAGAACGACTATAATAATAATCCAGTTAAATGTTCCCAGTACTGAAAATAAAAGTTAATCTTATTAATTAGGTATTTATGAGAGGGGAGTTTTTACAATATAAAAACTGCAGAGAAAATCTTTTTGCTGCCAACTATATTTTTAAATTTGGGTTTTATAATACCATCGGCAAAACTTTTAAATGTTTGGGACTTATTTGGCATCACTGAATAACTTTTGATACTTTTTTAGTCATACAACCAAATATTTCGAATAATATTTTTGATTATTTGAGCTAAAGCTATATTGAAGCAAATTTTAAACCATTTCATTAATCATACACACGATAATATAAAAATAATTAAAAAAATCTTTAATAATTTTGTTTCGTACAAAACACAAATAAACTATTGATCAAGATAATAAAAATCGATAATAAACGAGCAAAATTTCCAATTAAAATTGATAGATTATAAACATGTACATAAATCATATGGAATCCGTGTATTTATCTGTGTATATCTATAACTATATCTGTATTTTGTATTTGTAATATATAATATACTAGTGAGGTGTAGAGAAATAGTTTTGTAATCTATTGTTTTTTAATAGTGAGGTCGCTTAGTGGAATTATCGTTACATGTCGGACAAAAGCACCAAACATTTTTTATAAACATTTATTGAATCAAGACAAAATGGCTGCCTATTTGGCGGTTTATATGACAAAAATTCGTATATTTTACATTAAATAGTGCGTAATATAAAACCGAGCAGAATGACTATTACAAACTATAATTTACATAATTTTCTGTAAAATTTATTTATGAATTACGATTTATATATTTTTTCGATTTTTTGTATTTTTGCTTTAATTTGTATTAGTTTTATTTAATATTTCCAGGTCAAACTTTAATATAAACATTTAGACTTATTCTAAGATATGTATATTTATTTTATAAGAATCTAAAATTAAAGAAATCAATGTGAACATTATGTAAAAAAATGTTCTTCGAATAAAATTCACTTAGAAAGTATTTCACTAAAGGAAGTAGGTATTTGATTATTCAACCAGAAGTTAACCATCAATAATAACTTACAAACCGTATCGGCCTTGTTCATTTCAATACGAACAGAAAGTTTAGATGTTAGATTTGAATCATTTTCTGTAGAATAAATTATTATATTTTTGTTGTCCGGGTGAACGATACGAAAATGACAAATAAATTGTGCCTTTTCCAGCTTCTTAAGAAAGTCGGTATTATTTACAGGTTTTAAGTAAAGTGTCTGAAAAAATGGAAATAACAATTTTGTATCACTTAGGTGTTGTTTTTGAAAATAAATAATTATATGATGAACATCTCAGAAATAAGGAATATCAATGCAAGCTTTGAGTGATTTGCATAAATTAACAAAAATTATGAACAAAATTAACAAAATTTATGATCAAAATTAATGCATATCCAGCCCAAAAACACTGGATTTTGATTGGTGAGAACCCAAAAACACTGGATTCTGATTTGTGAGAAGCTTCATAATTTGCTTGCATATCTCCTATCATATCTTTAGGGAAAGTAAATTTACTAATGTGATAATATCATTATATTTAATTTAGTAAAACATATTACTATAATTGAAACTATTATTGGTTATGTCAAAACATAAGAATTCTTTTAAATCTTACTCCCCGGTCGTCAACATAGAAGTGTTGTTTGAATATAATGTTATCCGAGGGAATATTCGACAAATTAGTTTTTCCAAATGTCCAGTATTGCTGTAATGCAACACCTGTCATCCGTGTGTAGTAAGTTGTGTCGAAGGAACAATTAAATGTGTGCATTTGGTTTGATTTGCAGTTGATCGTACAGTTGAACTTCGCAGGTTCAACCAGAAGTTTTGGCGTATCTGAAAAAGGGAATTTCAAAATTTATTTTAATATTTTTAAATATAATTTCGCTTTTGATTGTGTAAATGAATAATGTAATTTGTTAGTAATTACAATTTGTTTTGGACCTTTTTCTAAATCGTGTTTGAACCATTTATTTCGTAATAATAATATATACTTAAGTGTGTTAATAATAAAAAAACGATGTTGGAGAATAGCTATTGATTTGACTGTTTTATATCAGGCTTTGTCTGTACATATAAAGAGTAGTGATTAAGAATTGATTACCAAATCAAAGAATTGATCGTCGCGTTGTTTAACGATAGTAAACTATACGTATAGTTAAATGTTCTAAACCAATTTATACGATTTTACATTACAATAATTGAAGTCATATTATGAAGCCTCTTCTAAACCTGAACTCAACTAAACATTTTAAACTTTCTCAAAACATTGGCCAGGTTTAATGGACACAAATTATATATTTGATAAATCTGTCAAATTCAACGAAATCAGAATTAGTTGGAATTCCTTCCAATTTTGTTTTATTAGGTCATCACAAAAACTATTGCGTTTTTTTAAACAATTTTAATCTATGGTGGAGTTCGATCAAAAAATAAACAATTTAGTTCATCTCTACAACTCAGAACCGTCCTTGGATATCTATGAAAAAATATAAAATTAAACGTATTATTATAAATCAAAATGAATTTTTTATTTCACGATGAACAACCAAACTAATGAAATTAATTCGATTGTAGAAACACTAATACGAAATGAAATGAAAAGAACACCAATTCATAGCCATCATAAACAAATTTGAAATAAAGTTTGTTATTAAAAAAGGCAATTTATTGTGATTACCCAATAAAAACGATGTAGAAATATTTTGCTTTCTTTTTGTAAAATAAAAAAAAATGCTAGAAACATTGTGTATACAATACATATTCATTCAGTTGTGTTTTAATACATTTTCGTTCAGTTGTACAATTAGAAAAAAACTTGTATTACAATTGAAATTCAATTTTTAATTAATCTAAATACTTCAACATTATATTAAAAACGTAATATATTTTCAAGGTTATAGATGGATAACTGACAACATAATAAATCAACATAATTGTAAATAAAAAAACTATTCTTGGTCAATGTCCACTTTTACGAGATGGATCAGTTTTATTATTGTGAATTTTTAAATTTCTATTTTTATATGACACTCGTAGAAATATCTTTAATTCTGTTACTAATTATTTGAACCTAAATACATTCAAATATGGAAAAACGATTTAATAGTTATAAATGTTATTGAAAGGTCTTGATAACGCTCAATAAGGAAGATAGCGTATTCCTTGAAGGCTTTTATTTTCCTTGAGGACAGTGTTCTGATAGTTCTGATAGTCTTTATTAGTTGTTTTTAGAAATAGAATATTTGATATTATACTTTTTATCTAATAGAAAAAAATCGTTAAAATTTGGTCATGCAATCAAATTTGAGTTAAATAAATGGCTTTAAAATTTCAAAAACCATTTCAGTTTTGTCAAACAGTTATTAAAAAGCAACATTTTTTAAACTTTATTAATCTATACTCATTATAAATGGTAGCTTTTAAAATCATTTTTTAAAGAGCATCATAGTTAGAGATACAGACTTACTCAAAACATAAATTGATGAACTGAGCATTGCCTCTCCGAACTTGTTTGTGCCTTTGCAAGAAACAGCATGAGTTTGTCCGGTTAAGTGTATACTGTTAATATTGAATTTCAGATTGGAAACATTGTAATATAAAGGCGCTGACATCGGAGAAATGGATAAATTCAAATTTTTCAGCGCATCATATTTTTGATAGATACTCTTAAGGGAATTGTCCATAAATTGTTTACTTGATGTGTCTACTTTTTCACCGTTGATATAGAAACTCTGAAAGTATTTAGAATTGATCAGGGACCTGGGAGCTATTTCAAAATTCTGGGGGGGAGGACATTTCAAAGGGGGCCCTTTTCGAGATATTATAGCCATGACATGGAAGAAGATAAAATACACACAGAGTGACATAACTGGTTAATTGGCTAAACAAATAGTTGGAAAGGTTACATATAATCAAAAATGAAGTCAATAAAGCACTCCTATATAATACAATTGAGTAGTAAGGGAGGAAATGTACAACTCATTAAAGGGAGAATGGGGAAATAATCAAACAAAAAGGTATTTTGGGATGTTCTGAGAGGCGGCAAAAGTCACGTCAATGCCATTAGTGTCAACGAAAGTTTCCAATTTGATCGAAGATATGTTTTAGTGCTCCGCATTGCAGAAAAACGTCGTTCACACTGCGCATTAGTAGCTGGATTAACCAAGATTGGTTTGAACAGTTTAGTTACTTCAGGAAGGATCTGGATTTTTCGGCGGTTTAGTTTGTTAGGCCTCGAAGTAAACCTCAAATAAACATTTATTATTGTTATTAACCGGAAACCCTCTTACTCCAGATTCGATTTTAAACATGTCTGGTTATTTTTTTGTTGCTTCAATTTTAATATTCCATTGATAATAGTTATTTTCAGATAACTTGGAAAATGTTACATATTGCTCGAAATGTTACATATTTCATCATAAATGCATTATTTTTTAAGATTTCCGATAAAAGAAAAGTTAGCATCCAAATTGTAACTAGTGTCAAAAGATGCGTAAGTCTAGTTCACTATAGGGAACAATGACGCTTATTTTGGAGACAAATCAAAGTAAGTACGGTTCGCAGTTCATAAGTAGAGAATAATCCACAACAAGTTCAGCGGATTTCTAGTCTGGTATGCAGCTGGTATGCTACTTCATCAATAGGACTGCAGGTTACGCTGACCATTCTCCAACTGGAGTCGCAGATTCTCAAGACGATCATAAAGAACGTAAATACCTTATCGATTTAACTTGAACACTATTGATTTTACATTTAGGGAAGATTTGCCTGAGATTGGCCTTTCCGATAAATGGATTTCCGGTATTGTGCTCTAGCTGTCCGCATCAACATCGTATCAAGACTCCCCTCAGTCAATTAGCTCTCTCACATCACTCACTATCAGTGCCCTTCTTTGAAATGACAATTTACGAAAAACTCTCAGATTGTCATTTCTGGTTTATTAAAGCGAGGTTGCAATGTCTCAGAAACAGTGTCAATGGCTTGATAATAAACATTGCTTTAATGAACCTCCGTCGATTCATGGAAATAGCAGTTCTGGGGCTCTTTATCTTGAACCTACGTGGAATTTTTCGTTTTCGGTGCAGTTTTATGTGTTGCGTCTTTTTCAGAATAAGTGCCCACCAAAGTGAAAAACAATGCACAATGCTTATTGATTGAATTGTTTCAATTGCGAGTCTATCAATTCGCTTACCTTCACCAGCTGGCGTCTTTTCATTCTGTAGCGTCTTTGACAGATTGTGGTCTCTTATTAATAATTCAAACTGTTTTAAAGTCGCCTGAATACCAACAATTCGAGCTTTTCGTTTTGAAATCTAAATGCTTCTACAGACAGATTTCTCATTCAAAACATTTGTCTGACTTAATCTAAAAATTATTATAAAATTTTAATTAACTTTCTAATTCCCAATTTTCCACTACAATAGATTTTTGATAAAGACGGTTGCTGCGCCGCCTTTTACAACGAGGAATAATTAGAAAAACAGTTCATAAAGGTTATTGAAAACTGACATTAAGTAAATAAAAAAAATTTATCAAAGAGATGTTAAGAGAAGTTATTAGGATGTAATTTTACAAAAAGCGCACATTTTCTATAAAAAACTGGGGGGGGGGGGGGCTAAAGCCCACCTTAGTCCTCCGATAGAACTTAAATAATTTCTCCGTCCCACAACATTTCGAGGCAAGTATCTTCTTCATTGAAATATATTTAATGCAATTAATTCGATCGAAATTTAAATTCTTCGTGATTCTTGCGCATTTAATTTTGTTCAAACAAATCCGATTAAAATTCAACTTTGTGGGCCATTAGTTCAAATATTTATACAATAAATACATTAACATAACAAGCATTAATATTACAAGCGTTACAATTTGTATAAATAATTAAAATATAAAACAATTAATGCATAATGTCACCTTTTCATCAGCCTTTTTAAATTCACACACAAGACCAAGTGATTCCCCATTCATTTTATAGATTCTGGACATCCAGGTACCTTTGTTCTTTGGAATCGGGGGCTCGACGTAACTCACATTGAAAACAAACTCCAGTTCGTTTTTTCCAAGCGGATATTTCTGTTTGATTCTTAACTTATACAAACCTAAAGTCAGAAAGATAACATTATGATGTTTAATTCTTTAAGAAAATTGAGAATAAAGGGAATTTTATTTCGAAAAATTGTTCATCTGCAAAACATTATTACTCTATATATAGTGTTGAATTTTTAAAGAAAGTTAACTAAAATAATACCTGCATCGTCTTCTAAAAATTTACTAAAAAGCAAATAATTTTTGCTTTTCTTGGAAATTCTATGTGCTCCCATTTCCAACTTCTTCCCATTTTTTGTCCACATATAATCGATGGAGTTGGGATCAGGATTTGCTTTGTATTCAGCAAACAATTTCGATTCTAATTCTCCTTCCATGCTGTTACTCTTTTAAGATGAAATAAAAATAAGAAACAAGCATATTTTATCAATCAATACAATACAAACAATACAATACAATACAATACAATACAATACAATACAATACAATACAATACAATACAATACAATACAATA
>JAUZNC010031535.1:0-20510 GCA_034780395.1 Vannuccia rotundouncinata
CAATGTCAGTAAGAAGATATACTTAAATGACATTGGTTAAAGTTAATTTTTCCATGTCATTTATTGCACTTTCTTTGCGACTCATATAGGCATGTCATTTTTAACAGTGTAATTGACAATACCAAGTTTAAATTGGTACCATTGGATTCCATGCCTCAAAAAACATACATTTAAATACCAGAATCAAGTAAATAGCTGCATTATGTCCATAGATAATAACAAACGTTGATTTTAAGAGGCGCTCCTTTTTAAATCCAATATAGCGGACATAAAGACATAATTTTAAGTAAACCAATATCTTAAAATGTTCGCAACATATTAATGTACACTTATGCCAAATTTGGTGCTTGTATCATAAAATTCACAAAAATTTATGCTGCTTCACTATATAGAAACATTGATATCGTAATTTAACGTTTATTTAGATTGGCAAACTTAATTAAATTATGTCTGTAATATAAACGTTCAAAAATAATTACGATATAAATGTATGGAATGCGTAAGTTAATTTTGAGTTTATATAATTATATAGTACAGTGTCACTGCTACACAATTATTGGATAGTTTAGTGAAGTACTATAAAATACCTATTGAGTAGGTCGCTCGCACACAATATTATACATGTTGATCATACCAACGACATATAAATATAATTGTACCATACTTAGGAGTTATTATTCCTTTATGCTACATGCATAAATAAAACTCAATGATGTCATTGTTTTTATTTGAAAGTGTGAAAATAATGAGTTATTTCCACACTTTTAATCATTTAAAATATACATTTACATTTGTATCTGCAAAAATTCTAAAATTAAAATTATGAATAACAAACACCCCTCCCCGTCCTATGTCTATAAAAACAAATCAAGTAGGGCAAATCACTGATTTGTCCAAAGAATATAGAGCGATTTGTGTATTCTTTTATACAAATAAAAATTTAAAAACATTTGTTCGCTTCAATAAACATTCATTTTGATGCTGATGTTGAAGAAATAATTAATTCATTGCTATGCGGCTAACTCGTTTGATTTGAAGTTGATCAACAGAGGATGTTGCCGCTTTTGAAGTATCATTGCAGGTCACAATAAATAAATTCTAAATGGAGACTGACATTGACTCCTGAGCATTTTTATCAATAGGTACCTACTAAAGCTGCGTAAGCATTAATGGTTTAGTGACTTGTTATACTCCTGCTGTATTCACGTAGATAATCAAGAGATCTGTTACCACTTCTTTCTTGAATTTGAATTGTATGTTCTGCAACATCAGAGTCATACATTTTAGAAAAGCTTGTTGCTTTATACCACTATGTGCACTGAACCGTCCATTCAATTCGGTTATCGATGCAATTTCACGTATAATTTTAGCCAAACAGGATGACTGATGAGATGCTGTTTCAACTTCAAGTAATTCGGGTATTTTTTCGTTGTTTCGCTGGTACATTTATGTTTTCCAATTATTATCGAGTAATAGTATGATCCATGAGATGATCAAATAAGTAAGTCTTAAGTTGCAAAAATTGTCAATTATTTTTTTATGAGCATTTTAGTGTTTTTCCATATTAAAGAATAGCAGAAATTTTTATGGTTTTCACCCAATTTTCATGAAAATAATTAAACTGATTTTTAAGAAAATAATGATCTTATTCACACTTTTGAATAATTTGATGCATATCATTTTGTTCATCTTAGCGTTTTCTGCATATTACAAGTAAAATTACATTAAAAATTCAGGCTAATTATTTTCCAGAAACCCATTACTATTAATATTAAAGCCTATTTTTGGCATATTTTAGCTTGAGAACCAATATTCAAATGTTGATTCTAGAAAATAATTAGTTTGACTTATCCATATAATTTTGCTTCAAATATGTTTAAAACGATTAGATGAACAAAATGATTTGCATCAATTTATTCAAAAGTGGGAATAACATCATTATTTTCTTTAAAATGTGCATTTTTATGAAATTTGGGTGAAAACCATATATATAAATTTCTCCTATAATTCTTTAATATGGAAAAACACTAAAATTTTCATAAAAAATAATGTACAATTTCTGCAACTTAAGACTTACATAATTGATCATCCCATGGATCATATTTCTTGATAAAAGTATATATTAAAGTGTGAAAATATAACTATATGCACCACAGATGACTATGCATGGTAACATTATAATATTACTAATGTACATATTCAACAAAATAGTGTGATATTATTTATTATAAGTCAAAAGGGCAAAAAGCGAGTTAACGAAAAATTGTCTTACGAAAATAATATCTGATTTGAGCTAACTAGATTTTATGGAAATTAAATTATGTATTTAATATTACATTGAATGGAAGAGATCTAGTGTATTACCTGAAATGTGGTAACTTAAGTAAGCGTTTATTTCACGCTAAATTGTTTCTTTCACTAGTGAAATAAATGGCAATTTAGTCAATACAAAACTTTCAAAAATTTTGCATATAACAATAGCGGCCAAAAGTACTAATTAATTATATTTATGTTAATTGAAATAGAACAATTGGTCAAAACGAAGTTTTCAAAGTTATGGACGATTTACTTTTCTTCTTTAGATAGTGATTAGATAGTGATTTACCACTGAACTTGAGTTTTGAGGCTTGTATAAAGCTATTGACATATATCTGCTTCGTCTTTCTCATAAAATTCGACATAACATTTGAGATATGCCCAGTCTTTTCTGCAGCAATTTTTTTTGGAATACCAGCAGTTACAACTATAGTGTTTTTGCGGTTCTTCGCAAGCTCGTATTAGTATACATTTGACAGGTTACAGTAGTTACAGGTTTAAGCGTAGAAGAAATTGTGTTGATACCCTATGAAATAGCCTCGAGTCCGAGAATCTTCAAAAGATGTATCCTGTCGATTTTGGAAGGTCTACCGTGAGTAGTGTCATACATGGACGATATTCTAGTTATGGGGTTAAGTGAGAACGCGAGCACAACGAAAACTTCTAAGCAATTGATGATACCTTTTGCTTTTCTTATACCATTTTCTTAATATAAGCAATTGCAAGTTTTTATTCATACGGCCCAATGAACACAATGTTCGCATCCACAAGGATAAATGTGTATATCTACAAACTAAAATAAAATTATTGGGTCACATTTTTTCAAAAAATGGACTGAGCCCTACCTAGTCAGCAATGAAACAGATTAAAGTGGCAATGTATCCTGAAGACAAAAAGGAACTGCAAAGCTGACTAGGTAGTATTCAATTTTACAACCATTTTGTCAAAAATTTTGCGTTAAAAACCATTTTACTTTATCATCTGTTGAAAAAATATGTTCCATTTGAATTTGGATCAGTGGAAAAGCAAGTATAGATATGATATCAAAAGAAGTCTCACTAGTCCACTTTTGTTACAGCCATACCGATCTAATGAACGATGTGATGCAAGCCAAAAGCGCAATAAACCGATCTTGGTCATATCTAAGATACTATCGCCAGCCAAAAAAAATAATTTCCAAATTGAGAGAGAGCGATAAAAAGTTATCCAAATTTCTACTCAAAATAATTTGTACCATAATATGTACCAAATAACAAGAGGATGTGGTTAATATAAAATATTACGTAAATGGGGATTAAATTCGATTGTGTTGACTTCTATTGATAGTTTGAAGACACAACAATGTATGCAATATTTACACTCTCTGAAAAAGTAATCAATAATAAATAATTACAATACTAATTAAATTAAATTGTAGAGCAAACATCTTCATTAATTTGATTATTTTTTAAAGATAATAATAAATATCTCATTAATCTTACCACACAATCACAGATCTTGCCAGAAAAGGACCAAATAAATCAATTATGTGTGCTTCCTGGGGCCTGTTTCATTAAGCTACAATTAATTGTAGTAAATCAACTGTGTTTTTGTGTTATATGTAACAATTGTATAACTACATCTTTAAATCTATTTCATAAAGCTGCACTTATATAATTGTAGTGTTATACAAGTACATACTTGCAATTAAAATTTTCAAATAACTGCAACATTTCTTTTATATGAGTGACTCATAATATTAAACTTTAAAAGATTTTGGCTGGCTGAAAAATAAACCGTCAAAGTTAAATATAGAAATAAAAATCTAAAAGTTCCAGAAAACATATACAGGGAGGAAGAAAAGTATCAGCATAATTTAATTAAAAGAAATTTGTAAAATTATTATAATTCCGAAATTTCTAATAATTGGTTATTCAAGAAACTGTCGTGCTACTTTTAAAGTAAGTATAGAGTAGTGACATTTATTGAGTATTAAGCATTGAGTATATAAATTATCATTGGAAACGGAAGACAAATTTATAGAGTGGTTAAATTATAATAAATGTCTGGGTTCTTTTGATAAACCTTGTGAATCACCAATCCAGGACAAATACGTTAAAGCAGTTGATCTGCCCTCTCAGTAGATAAAATAAATCCTTCATGAAACATAATATGTTTATTCGCAAACTTAAATTGTGGTCTGAATATATCGAGAGAGAATGTAAAAAAATATGCTCATGTTCCGATAAAAATACAATTTGCTATAGAAAGTCAAAGTGTAAACAAAAAACGAAAATTAAAGCTTAGTCTTGATCGGACTTTAGGATTATCTATCTTTATTGCTACCCGACATTGTAAACTATGTTACAGGCAAATCTATAAGTGAAGTCATTTCTGTTACAATATTAATAATTTATACAGGAATATTGGGAATTCCGAAACCTTGAACTACATCTATATTTTCATGAAACACAATCATCACAATAATTATAATATCGATCGATTTAAAGATGTAGTCATACTTATTCTATGAAACTAAAACACTGTTGTTTTACTACAATTAATTGTAAAACTAATTGTTCAGCCAATCCAAATCATTTAAAGTTTAATATTATGAGTTATAAAAAATAAATGTTATAATTATTTGAAAATGTTGTAAAATAGAATAATTATTGTAGAATCGTAAATAATGTCCACATTATCTTTTCCTTAACTTTTTAAAAAGCTATTCTCTGTGAAACACAATTTAAAATTAACTGCCTAATCATGGTATGATTTTTGTCTATAAAAGAATATTGACACTTTATGAAGCTTTATAGGTTTTTTATTCAGCTAGTATAAAAATTTCGTATACTTTGCCATTTATTCTATGGTTTTTTTTCTATGATTCCGAATTATCTATAAATTATTTATACTAGGTAATGTATTATACATATATATATTTATTTTTTACATAGTTTTACACATTACTTTTCCATAGTTAATATTATATCCTTGGTTTATTATTGATTAACGTTTTTACACATATGTATGTACAATATAGTTATTATGCCATTTTGTTGTTAATATCCTTGTATAATTATTTTACGAAAGGGGGACGGGGGGGTTTCATTAAAAATAATACGTAATATTTGAGGGGGTATTGAGAAAATGATTACCCTTGATTATTTGGGGGTGGAGGAGTATTAGGAATCCTGTTAAAATGATGACGTAATATATGAATGGCCCATTTAAATATTATAAACACTGCAAAATAAAATTTCCAAATGATACTTTGTTTTTATCTGTCAATTTTATGTGCGGTATCGAATGGATTATTTACATTAGTTAATAATAAATAGTTTGTTTAGGGATTATTTCAAATTACTATATAAATATATTTAACATATAGTACATTCGTTCTGCCTAATAAATAATAAATTTATAATTCACAAACCTTGATAATATTTTTTTTTGTAACTGTACCAAAATATTATTTTATAGACAACACGATTAATACGTCAATTATAATTATCCCCTACAATAATTTTTATATATTTAACAAAATTATTATTTAAAAATTATTTTGTTCATTTTTTTCAATCAGCAGACTTAGGCACGTAGCTAAGTTTTATTTGGGGGCGGTTCATTTTTGTTAATAGGTGACCTTTTTAATATAAAATCTATGTTTCTCTTTTTGTACTGACGCTTACCCATGATTTTAATTGATTTTAAAATAAAATATTGTTTTTACAAAAAGTCCATAAATTTAAAAAGGTTTAAAATACCCATTGGCTATATAAAATCACATATAATTTAATCATTTTAGTTAGTATCCTTATTGTGTTCTTAATGGTTAAATATTTTCAAGTCTTTATAATAATATCTATCATGTTTTGATATATTAAATTAGTCTCCTATGCACATTTATGTATATATCTACTCCTAATAACCTTTTATGTTTGACCAACTTGTATATATATTTAAATAGTTTGTGTTTATTGTTTATGTGAGAATATATGTTCCATAATTCATAGGATATTCTTCAATTTACATTAAATATGCATACTTAGTAAACAATAGTAAACAATTGTTATTTTCTATATATATAAAATATAATTTTATCAAATAACAAATTTAAAATAAATAATCTAACATGATACAATTAATATCAGATCACATTTATTATTTTGAACAAAATTCACTCAAGATTGAATAATAATTGAATACATGTAACTGAATTAATATAATTATAAGAGAATGATATTACCTTAATAGCTGTTTTAGTGTGAATACTGTATAAATAAACATAAATGCTATATAATTCTTTTATCAGATTTTTCCTGATATAGTTTAATTCTCTTTTAAAAAAATTGAGGGTATATAGGGAATAGGCATGCACCCTTATATAATATCTAATCTTATATAAATGAGTTATAAATAACAGCTTAAGTTATAGATATCATTTGACAAAAATCACAAAATTGTGTATATTTTGCTGCCATGATAAAGTTAATTATGTTGTAATTCATTTTACTATCTAATCCAACATCTGATCACTTTTATAATATAAAGGTATTTCCATTACACAGTTCAATTTAAAATCTGTATGCAGATCTAATTATATCATATGACTATATACTCACAAGCCACAGCCCATTGTTGAGCAGATATAACATTGATCTAAGAATCATATAAAATAAAAGAAAATGATGACAATATAACTATAATTATTACACAATAACTAAATCAAGGTACAGTTATATATATATGTATAGTAATAATAAAAATATAACAATTGTACCTTGATTTACTTATCTTGAAATAGATATATATTGTTGAATTGAACATTATGTCTATCTTGTAGTTTTTCTTTCAATTCTCTTTGGTCTTCTTTAAAATCACTATTGTCATCACTTTCTTTTCTTTCATATGATTCTTCAATCAATATTATATCTGCTCAACAATGGGCTGAAGCTTTTAAGTATACAGTAATTTGTAAAGATAGCCTCCCATTTGATTTGTCTGTCAATTGGTATCTGGTGCATTCATCTGTTTATATGATTATTGCATAAATTATAGGATTTTAATATAGAAGTAGGACAATCAAGAACAATGATCAGCAAAAGGTATAAACAGAAATTATAAATAAACAATTCTCCATAAAAACAAAGCAAGTATAAAAATAGCTCTGTTGCTACTAAATTCTAATTAGCCAATCAAAATATTCTAAATTTAATCACTTTGTTTCTCTTAACCAATAGAATTTCAATCCCCATTTTAGTGTACATTGCCCAATGATATTGAAACTAAAACAAGATACATTTGTCCAGTGACCTAGATAAATTTTGTTATATGTATTTCAGTTAGATCTATTTTTAGAAATGTACTCAATTCTAGTCTAAAGTGTGACCAATGTTTGATACACCCTGCTAAAAAAAGTTTTATGCCTGCAAGGTAATAAATATTATAAGTCCTTATTACAGTTAAATATATAATACTAGTGTTTTACATGTATATAAATATAATTTTAATTCAATAATATTATTCCAAAGTTACAATAAGAGTTACTTATATTGTTTTAAAATTATGTCCATCCAATTAGTGCAAAGAGAAAAATTACAAAAAAAGTGTTATGAATGGCAGGCACCTAATGCATCCATTAATTTATAAAGTGCATGATTATTTCTCTTTTATCAGTTTTATATTGAATCTTTTAATAGTAGGAAGATCAGCTTATATATCTCAGTGGTATCAGTTTTGTTCTTTACTTCCAAATAACTTTTTCTAAACATTACTAAAATACCTTTTTTTATCTTAATATTTCTTAAATCAAGCTAAAAAATTATTATATTTCTGAGGCTTTATTATACCATGGTTTGTGATGTTGCATAATCTGCTGTGATGAGATGATTTAAACATCTTAACTTAACTAGCATTGTTCACAAAAATCACAATTATATTTT
Organism: Vannuccia rotundouncinata; assembly: GCA_034780395.1. Taxonomy (NCBI): domain Eukaryota; kingdom Metazoa; phylum Platyhelminthes; order Proseriata; family Coelogynoporidae; genus Vannuccia; species Vannuccia rotundouncinata. The sequence goes on from JAUZNC010031535.1 coordinate 8,241, forward strand.
TTATTTATATTGTTAATATTTTATTAATCAACACATGAATCTAAATATTGATTAGTATATTTTGTTTGAATATTTATTTTTAAATTAATGTAAGCCAATTTTGGGCTGTTTGTAATCCACCAGCCCAGTCCTTTTAATACTAAAAATACACAGCCCTGGCCCATTTATTGATACTTCCAACTTTAATATAAAGTATTACATTTTAACTATAAAAAGGCATATTTTAAGAGAATGTTTGAACCCAATAGATGATAGGGTCAAATATAGATCTTAATTAAATGGAAAAAACTTAATTAATTTTTAAAAATATAATTTTTTATTAATAGTTCTAAAATACTGACTTTATATGAATTATTTATATCAACTGATAACTGTGTGTATACCTGTATCAAGCCTAAAAAATTATTTAAACATAAATACAATATAATCAGGTCCATTGCTAGGTCATTTAAAAGAGGGGCACCAATTTAAACAAGTGCTCATCAACCAAGCAAAGCCTATTTTTAAAAAACTAACACAATAATTATTTATTACAAATATTTAGGGAACGGCCCATTCAAACTCTGAAGAAAGGGGCTACAGCCACCTTGGCTACAAGCTTGATAATATCATTATATATATAGTATTATAAATCAAGCAATGCAAGTTTTATAGTTGAGGAAAGCTTATAAAGAATGTTATCAACGAGAATGGGAATATTCAGCAGATCTGCAAATTTCACAGGATTTGGTGCCCACAAATTTCAGAAGATTTGGTTCCCAATTTTTATTATTTTTTATATGTGGCCCCCAATATGGAAATATGACTTCAGTGGATTTTTCAGACTGCTATTCATAAACAATATCATTAAATTATCAATAAATAATAAAAAATAGTATTTTATAAACTGATCAGTATTATATAGATACAAATAATTTTGTAGGTTTGATGCATGTAAATACTGATAGACACTACAATATCCAATTTATAACAGTAACAGATTTTTTTTGTTTCAACAGTAAAATTAAAATATTTCTATTAAAGAATTGTAAATCATAATTTCTGTAAATTTTCTTTAATTAATAAACAGCAATCCTAAATTTCCTGAAATTTCAAAGCAATTTTGATCATTTTTGAGATTGACAATTTGGAACTATTTTCAAATAGAAGGGTGGAGGGATACTTAGATAATTTCTTGGTTAGAGATGGGTTCTCAAAATTCTATTTTCTTTAAGATTAAAAGTACTTGTAATCCCATAAAATTTGTTGTGCTCTGCACAAATTACTTGACCAATAAGGCTATCTATTCTATATTACATTTGCAATCCAAAACAAAGAACTACATTCAAGATTATTTCAAGTACAAAGATAAATAGAGAACTACATACCTATATCATGTTTTATTGATTAATATTTTTTAATGCTTTGTGCGAATTACACTCATGGGGGTTGTAACGTACTGGAGCTTGAATATAATTTTTCTGAAATAATTTTAATAGCTATTAGTGTGTCTGAATGAAATATTCTTATATCATAGTTTATAGAAGCCTATGTAATAAGTTTCTGCAAGCCTATTACAAGCCATTCAAAAATATTTTCACAGTATTATAACAATAATAACTTTCAATTGTATAGTATTATTATTATATAAAAAATATCAAAATTCCCAAATAACTTTATTAAAAAATTAAATAATAAAAAATAGTCTTAATGTAGATCAATAATTATATTATAAAAATAAAACAAACATTTACCAGCCGGCATATACACACCACTCTCCACATATACATATATACAAAAGCTTTAAAATTAGTTTTGGATTTAAAATTGTTGGTTTTAGGACTTACCAGAAAATAAGCTGTCCTCCCCTTTACTTTTATTTAGCAGAATGTAAGGGGGTGGGGAAATCTAGATATGTTTACATTTTTAGTTTCTAAAATAAATATTGTTTTTCATAATAAATAGTCAAAATGTTTGATTCAGTAGTTCAAAATTTAAAAATAATATTGCCATCATTAAGCATTACCATATAGCATCACAATTTTCGAGATTCACCAAAACTTTTTGTGGATCCAGATTGAGTGTGTTATTATGTTTTTTTTAAGAAGTACACTTAGATATTATATCATATTATGTCCTATATTGCATTAATATTATCTTTTTGTTGAATTCTTTACTTATTACAGATCATGTCTTCATATCAAACATCATACCAATTCAAAAAAAGATACTTGGATGATTTTATTAGATTTCTGAAAGTTATAGGAAACTGTTACTTTTTAAACAAACATTTTTCAAAACCATTTTAAAATATGTAATCTTTTTGCAAAATGTGAAAATGTAGTCATTAACAAAATTTTAATGCATGGTAATTTATATAGTATGGGTTCAAGTGCATAGAATGACTGTAGTATTACATAATGTAACGGGCAGGTGATGCCTTCTTCACATCACTCGAATTCCACTGTAATCCAAACCCTCTTCCCAATTTGGCCTGAACTGGGGCTAGGAGTAGATATCTATTTGCATGAGGGATTGCCCTATCCTTCATCAGCAGCATTGGGAAAATAGTAAAACTCAGTCTCAACCTCAATAGGGCTGGATACATAATGAACATCCATCAAGTCTTTGTAGACCTTGTTCACTTTTTCAATGTAGTCTATCATCTACCTTCTCCCTGGGACAGTAATTACACCTCAGGAACCAGGGCAATATTTCTAGCACTACAATGGCAATGTAACCAGAAAACTTACAAATTTATCTCATACTTAAACAAAATTTGCTTTAGAAGCATGGGAGGCCTGCATCATTGACATTCATTCCATCAATTTAAAATTAAAAACATACAATGCTCTATAAATAATAAATTTGCATTAAAAACAAAAAATATTACAACTATCCTTACAAGATATCTTTTGTAATAAAATTGATTGCCAATTGGTTCTTAATATCTCTAATTCAGCTAGAGAATATAAGATATGTGAAAGAAATCAAAATACTTTGAAAAAAATGGACATCTTTTCGATGATACAAGTCTATATTGGAAAGTAGAGCCAATCACTTAAAACTAAGAAAATGGGCTGTAAACTATCATGAATTGCACATCAGCAAGTCATGAATAGGAAAAGTGTAGAAAAGTATTAGTCACAAAACGTCAAGATTGTATTAAATTTGTTCTTTGTACAGTGAATATAATATTTTCAGAAAATAAACATATTTTTGCTTCCTAATTATTAAATACATACATAATTAAATACAAATTCTATCTTTTATACATTACTATACAGATTAAATAATTTGTTTGTAGCTATGCTTTAGGTAATATGCAATAAAATTTAAATTTAATGACATTTTTTTAAAACCATAACTTTTATCTCTCATACTGATTTAGATTTCATGATTAGATTTGTATTTAACTTTTTCTCTAGTCCATTGAAAAGGTATATTAATGTGTTAACAATTTGTTTCTAGTCAATTACTTTTCAAATATTTATTTAATGCAAAGCTCGAAATTTGCCAGTCAGTATTTTTGTATCAGAATTACCGGATGGTATTATAGGATCATTTGGTTTGCCTATTTAGGTGCTTACAGGGCCAGATTACCCAAGTAGGCCATGGCTTAGTGGTATTGAGCATAATTTTATTATTTTTCAGTTTAGGTATTTATGACGTACCAGAATATAAGGTGCCCTACCGTTTACTTTTAATAAGCAGAATGTAAGGTGGGGTGGGGAAATCTAATAGATATTTTCACATAATTGTACATAAATATGATAATACATCGATGATTACGATTTATGTTCTGAATCAATCGTCTTAATGCTGTAATCTGTATTGGTACCATAGATAGTTGAATATTGTTGTCTGATGGTAATTTTTTAACCCTTATTTTGAGACCTGTTTTGAGTCAGTTTATTATAAAATTGAATTTTTATAAAAATTGTACTAATAGTTTGTATAAAAATGTTTTTAAATACTTTCATAATTTATTTTTGACTAATAAACTAATACATGTTATATGTTGAATACATTTCACTTAAAAAATTTACCGTTACCTTGATTTATAGATTTAATTCAAATTAGTTAATACATATATATATATATTTAATTTTTGATTTATTGAATCTTTCAGAATAATGGTAATAAAGCTATTTTTGGCTGGAATTATCCATTTCTTATATTTTTATCAATGTGCCCAAGGTAAGTTGATGTATAATATCAAAAAGTTATTGAATTTAAACTATACTTTTCTATATTTATGTCATCCTTTTCAAATACTAGATTATAAACATGGAGGATTATTCTTTGTTATGTTGTAAGACTTATTTTTGGTCATAACAGCAAATCACAGGTGTTTAACAAAAATTATTGTGAATACAAATTCTATATTTTTACTCAAAGTTGTCAATTATATTAAACTTAGTTTCTAAATTTAAAAAAATGTAAAATCTGAAATAGAATTACTTACATACTTTCTATACAATCGCTTTACTTTATTTTCATTCCTTAATTATGTTCATATATATTTCGAATCACTGATATATAACATATATTATTTAAATTCGCTTAAATGTGTGTTAAAATAAATGTTTTTACTTTATTTAAGGTGTTAGTATTGTGGACATTCGCTTCGCATCTGGAACAGGCTCTGCTCCTAATGAAGGAGTTATTGAGATTAAGTCAAAGAATAACAAATGGGGATCTGTGTGCGACCTTAAATTTGGGCGCCTTGAAGCCAATGTCATGTGCTATATGATGGGATAGTAAGTTTTATTTTAAATAATATTGATTTGTTTGTTTCTTAAATCTTGTCAGTTTTGTGAAAATTTGTATAATTTATTAATGTATAAATTTTATTTCAAATATTAAGTAATGTTTAAATCATAATAATAATTGTACTTAGCAGACACCATTTAAAATAGGAAATAAATACAGATTGCGACAGATTGTCAAGGGAAATATGAGAAATAAATTTATAAAATGTTTGAACAAAAGTATTTTTGATTGTATAAATCACTCTTATTAATTGCATTTTGGATAATTATAAAATAATATTAATGTCGAAATTAGGATGAATTCTTTGTGATCGAATTATTAAATCCAGTAAATTTTATGAAAACATGACCTAAAAATGGGATGTATTAATTTATAGATTTAGAATTTTATTGAATCGGCCGGACATCATTTTTGAAGTAATATACTTAAAAACATTCAACTATTGCAGTGACGGGATTAATGGCTACAACATATTGAGTCCGCCGGGCAATACGAACTTCAAAGAGTTTATCGCCTCTGATATGAACTGCACTTCAAATGTGAACCCCAGCGACAAGGAGAACACTTTCAATGTCTCCAAATGTGATTTTCGCTTTGGACAAAACAACATACCTGGTCCGCCTTACTGCAAGCCTGAAAATGCAGTCCGTTTGTTATGTGGCGGTACCAAGCGGGCTATAAGCAACCAGACGAACGTGGAAAGCAATTTTAAACATCTCACGTGTAGTAAGTGGTGATCTTCATTGTGATTTGATTTTTGTGCTAAAATTATTTATTTTCCTCTAGCGAACACTGCAGATATTAGACTTGGTGGTAATTATTCTGCCAGAGGAGCTGGGCGTCTCGAAGTGCGCAATAAAGGCAGTTGGGGCACTGTGTGTGCTCTTGGCTTTGGAAGAAGTGACGCGGCATCCATCTGTAAAATTCTTTGTGGGTAAGGACAATACTGTGAAATACTGAAACGTTATGTATGTTACTTTTCATTAAGTGGGGATGAAAGATTGCTTGTAAATTAACCTGTGAATTGCACAAATGATAATTAACAAAATTTTGCATGTTTTACGAATGTGGTGCTTTAATGCTCCAACTGTTTACCATAAACAAGAATGTAAAACATTTGAAGAATTCATTAATGACCCAAATCCTTCCAGAAGGAATACATCGGAAACCGCCTCTGTCTACATTAACCGTGATATCTATGGACCAGTCGATCCCGACCCCGTCGTATTGAAGAAGCTCACTTGTCCCACTGGTGCTACAGAATATGGTAATTGTACTACAGAGAACTGGTCGATAACGGACACATACTGTTCAAATAAAACTAATGTATACCTGGAATGCTCTCCGATAGATTTCACAACGAAGGTGTCAGGTATCTATAGACATTAGTTATAGTAAGGTATCCAGACCATCTCTGCATGGGCTACTGTTTTTGTCACTTTAGACCCAAAACCCGAAGTGAAGTGTTTACCAAAGAACATGATTGAGGTGGCATTCAATAAATCTGATTTTGAAGGAAGTAATTTGAAAATGTTTACCCTTGACGGATTTATTGGGCCCAACTGTAACGTCATTCGAAAGGAAACTCAAACTCAATATACGCTTGAATTTTCTTTAAATGACTGCAATTCTACATTTTTGGTAAGTTGAGTTTTTGATGATCAGTTTAGAGCTGAAAAATTCTTCACTTTGTCTTTAATTTAACAAAGAAGACATAATGTTAAAGTACCTGATTATATTGTTGTCATTTCTAGTTAAAACTCATTCTTTTAGAAAGTATTATTTTGAAGATTTTAAAAATGCACTCGTACAAATCACAAAAATTAACAAATTATCTTTTAATTTTCCATTTTATCATTTTCCCCTAATAAAATACTTCTTCACTCATTTTGACAGTCAATGAAGTATTTATTGGAAAATTATAAAATGGAAAATTGTATCAGGTTTCAAAATTTGATGCAATCTGGAAACTGTAAAAAATGGATAAGTTTATAATTCATTCCAATATAAATTTTAAATATTATTCTTGAAAATCTATAACAAACGTCTATATAATCCAATTTGGTACGGCTAATATCAAATTGAATTACAGTTTAATAAGATGTTGAGCTTCGCTTCATTAATTACCTTATTATGATGGTGTTAATTTATATCGGCAATTCATTTATAGCTTGGCAGGTCTGGCTTAATATTGATTAGGTTTCTTGCGATGTTGTAAATGTGTAATGTTAGCAAGATTTGTCTTCTATTGTTTGTGATCATTGAGTAAGATCATTTAGGAGTAGAACACTTAGATACCGTATGGCAACATAGATATTGCAACAAATATTGACATTGTAATCGATAATTGTATTAACAGTAAGTATTAGAACCTCGTATTATAAAGTGCTTATATTACTATGCTTTTTAACTTTAAATTAGTCAGCGTAACGAATAATACACCTCTGTTATTGTTAAAAGTAATATCAAATTATTTATCGACAAACCGATTTATAATTGTCCGTTGTTATAAATGAAGTAAGCTCGAGCTTCCATTCTATTGTATAATGCCACTGATTATGTAATATCTATTTAGTCAAAGTAAATTTAAATTGGTCCTTAAATTTGTAACCGTTTGGATGGAGTATTTTACATCATTAAAGACATTCGTTTGGTTCCAATCCTATGGAATACCCTCGAGAGAAAAGTTAAGAGTATAGGGATTATTCAGAGTGGCGAATGTACGATGGATTGAATAAACAGAAGATAGGTAGTTTCAATGAATTTGATGTCAACATAATATGAACACAGCGTTCAAAGGATCGAGCAAAAACCCTAACGAATAAACTACACAAATTACAGCAAAGCTAACTGGTAGATAACTCACACAAGACATTGACACACTCCTCTCACCCATCATCGACCCCCAACACTAACCCCCACACCGCCGAACAATCACTCCGCCATGCCATCATCACAGTCTCAAAACTTCACATTCTACAAGCACAAGGCCACATCAAACAATTCCCTTCTTTTCAATCCAAAGAAACAGCATCTCCTTTGTAGAATCCATAGATTATAAATCCAACTCCAAAAAGCTCTGGGCCCACCATCAAAAAACTCGACAACATACCACAACCATAACATTCAAAAACGACAAATCTAAACACACAGACAAAAACAGTCGAAGCATTCAACCATGAGCTCATTAACTTTCAACCACCTACTCCCAATCACCTAGACCAAACCACAGAGAAGAAAATTAAACACTTCCCATCCACACATTTCTCCACAGAACAAGTATCCACAGCCATTCTCAACTCAAAAAACTCTCACCTCAACTCAAAAAACTCTAAAGCTAATGGCCCAGACAACCTCACATCCATCCACATGGGTCCCATCGCCATTCAACTCCTCACAAACATCATCAACACATCTATCAGAACAAACCAAATACCACAAATCTGGAAAAACGTCATCACAATTCCTCTCCCTAAACCCAAGACTACACAGACACCTCTTCTTATCGCCCAATCTCTCTTCTCTCCCATAGCCAAAACCATTGAACGCCTTCTCCTCCCATCCATCCAAACCCATGCAAAACCACCACCCCACCAACACGGTTTCGAACCCAAACACAGCACCGTCATAGCCCTACAGAACATATCACACACCATATCAGCGGGCTTCAACAAACAAAAACCTCCCCTCAGAACCATAGTCACAGCACTCGACCTCACCAAAGCCTTCGACACAGTCAACATCCAACATCTCACACACAAACTGCTAAACTCCACACTGCCAAACAACCAAACCAAATTCATAACAAATTACCTACATGGCAGAAAACAACAAATCAAATACAAAACAGCTCTTCCTACTCACAAAACATCCACTTCGCAGTTCCCTAAGGTTCTGTCATATCTCCAGTGCTCTTCAATTTCTACATGCACGACATCCACCCCCCTCAAGACAATAACACAAAACTCACACAATATGCAGATGACATCACCATTGACTCCACTGATATACACACATATATAATCTTGAAAACAACAACGCCTTCCTCCCCATCCTTCACCAATATCTCACTGATCTCAACCTCCATCTCTTCATCCCTAAATGCACCACCAATCACTTCACACCAGACACCCACCAGTCTAACTACACTCCTGATATCCACATCAACAACATTACCATGCCTCTCAATAAAACACCTAAGATACTCGGGGTCACATTCGACACTCACTACACATTTAAAACACATCGCCAACATACACAAAAAATGCAAACAATGCCTCAACATACTCAAAGCACTTACAGGAAAATCATTGGGCCTAGTGCACAAAGAAACCATACTCATCACATACAAAGCAATCATCCGCCCTATCATCAATTACGCATGCACAATATGGTCACCCACCACTTCCAAATCACATATCCAAAAACTCCAATCCATTCAAAACACTGCTCTCCGGAATTCTACAGGCTGCACACTTGCCACTAACATAGACCTTTTACACAACGAAACCAACATCCTCCACATCAATACCCATTACAAACTTCTTTCCACCCAAGCTCTGATCCAACTTTACACTCCTTCTCACCCCAACCACCACCACCTTCAAAACAGAAACATCACAAACCCCAAACGCAGATTCAAACATAACATCATCACAAAACACCTTCATGACATCCATCCACCTCTACCTCACAACACAGATCCCATCGACAACATCACCTACAAAAATACCATCAAATCCACACCCAAGCCATCCAATCTCTCGCACATAATCCCATCCTCAACACACATCCACCCAAAATCAACACTACAGAAACCACTCTTCCTAGATCCCACCACACTCTCCTCGCACAACTCCGCAGCAACTCTTGCCCTTTCATCAACAAATACCAACACTTTCTGCACCCCGCAACTCCAAACACATGTCCAGCCTGCGGTCAAACACCACATGACACAATTCACATATACAACTGCCCCTCTCACCCTGGGCTAACCCCTCAGGGGTCAGTGACTTCCTATCTGGTTCTGGAGGGACAACAACAATAACGATAATGTTACTCCATTAACGTCGGAAAAGTGCAGTCGAACAGTGTTTGTCAGAGATAAAACATTTTTTTTGGTGGTTCAATCACCCTATATAACTTATGTGACGATGTGCCTACTTGAAGAAGACATTTTTGTTTAATGTATATTTAAAGTATTCGCTGTTTGCTTGCTCATGACTTCTAAAATGTTCATTGTATTTTGTTGATAATTACTTAAAATGTACATGACTAATTCAAAATTACTTTAATATAGAGCTGACTAATTTTGTTTTACTTTTTAAATAGTTAACGGTCAGCTAACTAATTTAAACTTACTTATGACCAATTTGAAGTTGAAAAGGTATATTAATTTTCTAATATAAATACTGTTGGTTTAGTTTTCGTACTTCTATGTGCACAATTATTAAAAATTATGTCTCTAATTTCGTATCAAGAATATTCCGGAACTTAGCTATTAAATTTTAAAAGTATATTTATAGTTCCAAATGGATAATATCGTTAAAAGAAATAAACTTAATTGAACACTATTATTTTATTGAAACAGCACAATATACAATGAATAATTTTTTCGTTCTAAAGAAATTGATTAATTCGTAAAGTAGAGTATTTAACTATCTTTTTAATGATATTGTTTACGTAAAACCACGAAACTTTAATTTGTAGCAATATGATGTTACCAAATAGCTAGTTAATATGAAATTTTATCTCAATGGTAAAACGTGTGCTTTCTAATCCTTCAGTTCAGCGATACAAGCATTATAATTGAAAACATGGTAGTGAAATCCGTAAATACCACATTCGATAACGTATTCACTACCGTCCCTCGACACTATCGGGTACGGTGCGTAATTCTCCGAAGTGGAAATGTTACAAACGGTGACCTCGGCTCTCACGACGCAGACCAGACCATATCAGATACCAAAGCACAAAGCGTTGATATGAAGCTTTATCTAGACTCTCTACTGAAACAGGAGATCAATGTTCCAGCGACCCTGAAGATGAAGGATATTGTGTATGCGGAGGTGAGCACGTCCATTCCATTCGATGGCGTTCTATTGGTTGTCCCGAAATGCTGGGTCACACCCACTTTGAACAGTTCTAATACGATTGAGACTTTCTTCGTGGATAAGTAAGCCGTCCCCTATTTCAGTAAATCAGACGATTTTTGTGTACAGATCAGGCCGAGAGAAATTCTCTAATCTTGTTTTATTATTTAAATACGAACTCGTTGAGTCAAAATCTGGACGTTCGTCTTCTGATCGTATTACCAAATAAAAACTAAAAATGCCACTTTCTCATCTCTCCCTAAAACTCCTGCCAGGTGCATCGAGGCTCGCTACAAAGAGACGGTACACTTCCAGCAGATCAGCAATAGCCGTTTCGCCTTCAGCTTTCCCGTGATTCAATTTGCCGACGAAAAGATATCTGTTGCAAATTCGGACAAAAAATTCCGCCAAATATTCCTCCACTGTGAAACCAATTTGTGCCAATCCGACGATCCCGCTAAATGTAATCGGTTCTGTGCGCCTACCAGGGGTCGACGTTCAATAGCCAATGAAGGGGGAAATATACTTTCAAAGATGAAAACCCTTGACATGGGACCTATCTATATCTCTGAAGGATGTGAGTAGTATAGGATGTAGTTTTCATAAAGTTTTAGATGTTTTATCAATTGCTGTTATACCATCACACAGCAGAAACAAAATAGTTTGACACTGGTAATGTTTTGAAATTTCTGTTAAGAAAAACCGTTTACCAAACATTTACCGAAAGGATGTTTTCGAATTTTTAAAGTCTAAAAATCAAAAACAGTTGAAATTAAATGGGTAAATCTTACAAACGTATAACTTTAACGTTTTTGATAAAGTTTTTCATGTCCAGCTTACAGTGCACAACTTTATTTTATAAATGTTCATTTGCATCCTTAATCTAAAAGTGTCTATATCAACTAAAAGTTCTGTATTATAGGCATCACATATTATGTATTATAAATAATAAATGTGCAGCATGGGCATAATAATTGCATTCATCAACCAATAGAAATTGACTTATAACGCAGCAAACATGCAGTAATAAAAATAAGTAAGCTTTTTTGGAAACCCTATTTGGTCACCACAACCATAAAAATGTATAATAGTATGTATATTTAATAACAATGTATTTGTACAATTTAATATTTTGTTTGAATTTTAATTTCAGCTACCTTATACTCGGGGCGCAATTCTCTTTCCACTTTGTGGGGAATCGTTGCAGTTCTGGTTTCCATAGTTACCATCAGAATGTGATTGTTTCTAAATTGACTTTGAGAGTTTTGGAGAACTAAAATCGCCTTAGAATTACACAGTTGTTGTCATTGATAGTTGTCTAACATCATTTACAAAATTTATCTGATTTTTCACCCTTTTGACTTTGGAACAAAGCTTCTTTATTTGAAATGTGTTTTAACCCTTTTGTAGTATATAAAGTATT
>JAUZNC010031546.1:0-14173 GCA_034780395.1 Vannuccia rotundouncinata
TATTTTTCGTGTTTATATGTATAGAGATTAGTTTTGTGCTCCAAATAAAGATATCTAAATTTCAGTTAAATATAAAAAAACACGATTATTTATGAATTAGTGTTCATAATATGATAGAGTGTTGGTTTGACTTTTTCTTATTTTAAAAATGATTTATTCATATTAATATCCAAACTTTGTTTTAATGAAACAAGTAACTTGATACTGTTCTGAATTCGATGTTCAATAACTCTTATACATAGTAAGTACTCTACTAAGTAAACTATTTAATTGATTAACTACTTATCGATTGTATTATTATTATTTCAGATTTTGACTTTTTCACGATTTTATCTCCTCTCAATCAGTATCATCATGTGTAGACATTAGAGTAAACTTGAACTAGACGCTGCAGTGTTAGGAAATAGTGTAGGTTGATATCATTAAAAGATATCTCCATTTTAAGCGAAGTAAATTTCAAAATCATTATTCTAAATTTCGATTATTTAATATTTTTTATTCAATTTATATGTTTAAATATCACAACTAAAATTAGCTATGTGAAAACCATAAAAGAAAACTGTTGTAATATCCAAGTTAGAAAATATCTTGGATTGCAAAGTAAATCCAATCATCTAACTAATTTATAATTCAATAATTATATATATTTTTATTCATGATAATATTGTATTCTATCCCTCTATGAAAGCTGGAATTAATTTTTCAGATAATTAACATATTTGGAATGTGTATTGGAACTGGACTATCGACCGCAATCGACACTCTATTTTTCAAGTATACATATCATAAATATTTTATAATTGAGAAAGCATTCATTCTCGATTTAAAATAATACAAATCCTTTATAATTATATAATATTAATTTGAATTATTTATACTATGCGATAAAATAATTTATTGTGAAGTGAATACATTTTAACTTATAGGATTTATTACAGTTAAATCATATGTAATGTTTATTTTTGATATATTTCAGACTTACGAAGGTAATAATAAAATTTGATGGGCATGTTTCTTCAAAGATAGGAGTTATACAATATAACTTTCTTTACAAAGTAATAAACTAAATTATTTGAGATTAATAAGATATAGACATATTGATATCTGGGGCCTGTTTTATTAATTGTACAAGTGCAGACTTGTAGTTACAATTTTACAATTATTCTGTTTCACAACATATTCAAATAATTGTAACATTTCTTGAGTCATAATATTTAACTTGAAATGATTTTTATTAGCTGAACAATAAATTTCTATTTCATAAAATAATTGTAACTACATCTATTATATAAATCGATCAATATTTCAATTATTGTACCGATTATGTTTCATAAAAATAAAGTTGTAGGTCAAGGTTTCGAAATTTCCAATATTCGTGTATAAATTGTTACAGAAAAGACTACATTGAATAATAGATTTGCCTGTAACATAGTTCACAATTATTATTTACTTTAATATGAACGAGTCGGATAGCGATGAAGATAGATATTCCTAAAGCCCGACATAATGCAAGACTATTTTTCGTATTTTGTTTCCACTTTGACAAATTGTATAGCTATTGTAAATTTTATTTTTTATCGGAATATTATAAGCATAATTTTTTACATCCTCTCTCGACATATTGAGACCACAAATTAAGTTTATCTACTGAGAGGGCCCATCATCTTCTTTAACGTATTTGTCCTCGATTGGTGATTCACGAGGTTTGTCAAAAGCAACTGGTCATCTATTTAAATTTACCCTCCCAATAAATTGACTCCGTTTTCATGATAATTAATATACTCAATGTTTAATATTCAATAAATCTCACTATATATCTCAAAAAGTAGCACGAAGGTTTTTGAAAATCCATTTATGAGAAATTTCCCAATTATGTAAACATTTCTTGTATTTAAATTATGCTAATACTTTTTTGCCTCCCTGTATATGTTTTCTTGAAGTTTTAGATTGCCATTTCTATATATTTACTCTGACGTCCTATTTTTCAGTTAACCGCATTTCAAGTTTAATATTTTGACTCATAGAAAAGAAATGTTATAATTATTAGAAATTGTTGTGAAACAGAATAATTGTAAAATTTTAACTACAAGTCTGCACTTGTATAATACTACAATTATATCAGTGCAGCTTTATGAAATAGGCAATCTAAATCGGTAGCTTTAAATAACTTAAAGTAATTTAAAGAGTAGTTACAATTATTCTATGAAACAGAATAATTGTAGATTTCCTACAATTAATTGTAGTTTAAGGAAACAGGCCCCAGATACGGCCATTGCATTTTAAATTGAATACTACTTTTTTTTCTTCTTTTTTTAGGACTTTATATTTGTAAGTTTCCAAAGACAGGATATTACATTAAGTAGCATACAACACGAACTCTTTCGGGTCGCAGCAAACGACTGACACAGCTGTCAGCCAGGAACGGTGTAAATAAATTTGTTTGTTCCGAACTGTGGTTCGAACCCACTCGCACAGACTGCCATTAGGTTGGCAGTCCAACGCTCTAACCTTTGGGCCACAGCGCTTACAAGAAAACAACTTTTTTATTGAAATTTTTAATTTTATTTATCAAAAAATTCAGTATTTTTAAAAATAAATTGTAAATAAAATCTATTTTTATCAGTTCAAACTAATTTCCATAATGTAAAATATTTTTTAAGAGTATGAATTTGTTATGGTCATAGCATAATTTATAACAAAGAAAGATCCACATTCAAATAATAACATAAGAATTAAGCACACTTTAACTTGTTTTCCACTTGAAATATTGCATAGATTTTTTTGATATATTATAACAAACAATATTGAATATTATACATGCATATATTAAATAATATAAAAAAAAGTACAGCAATGACCCTAATTTGTAATATAGACATTGAATATCATGTTGAGCTTGCATTGAAACTGTAAAATCATAATAATATGCATATCGTTTACTCTTTAGTTTTAATTTTATATTTAAAAGTAGGATTTGGAGCTTTGTATTGTACTGAAATTACTGATCATGAATGGTAATTGTAACTTGACTTATGACAATTTTGAAAATTAAAAAATTCATTGACACAACAAAATTGCGATCGTTTGTATTAACTATGTGTGTACATGATTTTATTTTCTATTTGAGTATAGGTATTGTAGATATTGTTATTAAACCGTTATATGCGTAGCAAGTATCAAATTATAAGTATATTATAGGTATGAACTTCAACTCTTATCAATATAATACAGCCAAAATAAAAGGTCACTTTTTAAAGGAATATAATCATTTATACTTGTGCACTGTCTATGTGACTAGTCCAATTATCACTGAAGCGAGTTTGAATATCGGCAGTTATGACATGCTCTAAAATAATTCAGAACAAATACATTTTCTTTTATTGTCTACTGATTGTGTATAAATTAAATTTTTGCTGTGGTGCAATAACATCCTGCCTTCGTCAAAGTCCGTGTAAATGTCTAACAAATGAAAATGTTTTAATTGATCTTACACCAATGTCTGGAAACTCGTATAGCGCATCGGACCCTTTGAGGAACTCCTACACTTGGGACATTTGTGTTCCAAAACAAGGATCGTGTTCTTCGTATAATGACGTGGCAGTTTGTCAATTGTCATCAGTAAGCGGTACACAGGTAAGCTAATTAAACTATATACTGTTTATAAAATGTATTCATTAATTCAATAAATAAAATTTTTCTAATTTTTCGTAAATATATAGTTATACATCGAATTGTTTAATGCTTTACTATGAAATTTATCATTCTGTTAATTTTTTTTTAGTTTTTTAATCACTTCGAACATTAGTATTCCATATAATGAGTTCAATAAATATATCGATGAATTTGTATTGCAATATAAATTTTAGGATTTACTGGAGAGTAAAATGTTACTTTATTGAAACATAAAACAATTATTTTGTTTGCTTTTTTTCATTATGACTCATTATTGATTCATTGCAACATGCAACCTTCGGTCGAACCACTTAAAATGTAATATTGAATTTAGCACGAGAAAAATGTAGAAAGGGTAGACAATGTTAATTTGATATAGAAGCAGAGATATAATGAAATCTATTTTGCATAATTGACGTTTTTTTCTTTTTTAAACAGTTAAAACTTTGTGAGGATATGAATAATATTCACTGTATTGAGACATTTCAAATAAAAATTTCGTTTACGATATGTAATGTGTATTTCTCTATTATTAGAAATTTTATTATGTGAAATTAATAAAAAATTACTAATAATATAATTTCTACACAAAATTTTGAAAAAAGTAGGCATCTGTTAATTCTATTTTAAGATCATTTTTCATGATAAATTTTTTGCAGGTACATACAAGCAGCTCTTTTGAATAATTAAATTTTACTCTATTTTACTTTTTTTATAAATCGTTTAAGAAAAGTTGCAGATAACCAACCTATATTAGTTTTACAAAACTACACCAAATACTAACAAGAGGGACAACACAACTACCACAATAAATCATCTCCAGGGTTTTGCATTCCAACACCTTCAAGAAATAGATTTATTGACATATGTTTAAAATCCAATTGTTCATGCCCAATTGTTCTTAGCATGAAAATCAATCAGCCAAGCATCAAATTTTCTAAAAAGTGGATGGTGTTCTAAGTGGATCTAAATTCTGACACACTTTTAGTGCTTACTTATGAAGAACGATTCCTTAGACAAGAAATTTGTTCGACCGTCTTTATTGTCAAACAATAACACAAAATGGTTTTCTATTTTTAACTAAAAATATCTATTTTACCACAAAACTATACATAATATACTTTTCTACATTATCATTATACATATAGAACTGTGAAATCTTTAGAGATTGGTTGAATTATGCTCAAATCTGACTTTTGTACGTATTTTTCAATCTCTTTTATACGGCTAATCGTACATGTATTTTACAGTAAGGTATAAATTGACGTATGTTTTCAAAAATTTAAAAAATGTTTTCATATTAAAAGCTATAATAATTATAACTATAAATTATAATTTTATTAAATTTTTTTTTTAAATTAGTAGACTGTATTCTTTTTTGTTCATTGCTGAAGAATAATGTCAGTTTTTCAAGGTTTTTTATACTATTTTACATTTAATGATTTTCCACTGTAAATTGTATCAGAAGCAACTGTTTTCCTGTTAGTGGCTAAGTTGTAATTGAGATTGCTTATATTTAATAATTTTATCTAATACATACTATAGCGAAAAAATCTTCAAGAGATTTTAATATATACCTAACATTAAATATATATATATAGATAGTATAGCTATATAATTTTTAATTTATAAGCTAAAAAAATTATTTATATATAATTAATATTTATTTAATTTATACGAGTATTAATAGTTTCAATTATCTTAATTAATTTTTTAATTAACTGAAATTAATTGATTAATCAAAATAGTCAATAAATCAATGTTCTGCTTAGTAATTTATAAATAGGTCAATCGATTCTAGCATATATCTATCGTTAAATAAAAGTTCAGATTCTTAAATTGTACTCAGAATTTGACAAGTATAATACTCTATACGATCTAAACTTTATACAGCTTTATATTAAGGATCTGTCTTATCTATAATATTATTCATTTATTGTATAATTTATATACCTATAGTAACTATTGTTTACTTTTATATTCTTATAGACATCTTCCAATTGAATAAATATAAATGAAAGTTGCATTTAGTATTAAGTTATATGTATTCAATATGTGTAAACCTTAATAATGGAATATTTGTTGTGTAATTCTAAGTTTGTCATGTCTGTGGGCGAACAAGCTTCTGAAGAGTTCGGTGTTGATCCAACTAAAGGTCTCTATGTTCAATACAAATCAGTATCCGGCTATTCGACTACCATTTACCTTTCCTGCGACTCAACAGCAACAAGCTCTCCCAATATGGCGGCGCAAGGTGTTTCCCCTACAAGCAATGTAAATTACGAAATCACCTTTGGATCTGTGTACTTATGCCAACTAGGAGATGAAGGCAGCAATGTTGGAACTATTCTAGTCTCCCTCTTCTTTGCTCTGTTGATTGCCTATTTTGTGATCGGGGTTCTTCTCAATCACTTTTGGTTAAAGAAATCCGGAATTGAAATCATGCCTCAACATAATTTTTGGTTGAGTCTTCCAGGATTGATTAAAGATGGATTCTTCTTTGTTTTTGGTAGATTTTGTAATAGAACAGAAGAATATAAAGAACTTCCCTAAAATATTTATAAAACAATGTCCAATACTATCACAATGACACTATTATTGATAATGTTATCAAACTAAAATTAAATTCATTCATTTTATATTATTTAAAAGAATTGATTTTAATAACAGTAACGGAATACATTTTTAGCATATCGTATATACTCGAATAATCGCCGGACCTTGAATAATAGCCTGGCCTTGAATAATCGCCGGGTCAAAAATATATCGATCATAATAAACGTCGGGTCTGAGTCAAACAAAGAAAATTGCAAAGAAAATTGTGTAATGAGCGAAATAAGTGATGAGTGTGAAATAGCGATGAGTCCAACTAGGTAAAGATAATAAATAATACATACCTAATAATACATACGTACTAATATGATGACTTTTATTATTACCTAGGTACCTAGTACATACTTTTTATAAGTAAAACGAATTTATTACCTACCATATACCGTATAGGTACCTATATTTTTATACAGTCAATAAATATGTTTGGACCTAAAGATTTTTTATGCTTCTTTGGAAAAGCTTTATTTATAATAATCGCAGGGCCTTGAATAATAGCTGGTTCAAAATATTTTCGCTGATAATAAACGACCCGGCGATAATTCGAGTATATACGGTAGCTTTGAGAATGAATACTGTATAGAATATTACATTTATTTTAATATATTTACTTAATTGTTATATAACTCATCTAGTTTTTACATTTATGTGTGTACTTATAAGTATGTATTTATTAAAGTTCAGAAAAACATATATAATATGGCGAAGTAGGCATATAATAAAAATGTTCAAATAAAATACAATATAAAAAAATAAAAATCCACTTTATAACCGTTAAAAATACAATAAAATGTAGTTATATTTAATTAAAATAATTTTTGTTAAATTTTTAGAATTAATTATTAATTTTATTTTGCTTCCATTGTATGTTACTTACAGTTTTTTATAACATAGTTGGATCTCAATAACTTATATATATATACAGATTTATTTATGTTTCGGTTTAGTCTTCAAAGTTTAACGGAGATTTTTATTTTTGACATTATTTTATATGAAATAGTTAATCCTTAGCAAATTTATTTAAAAAATAATAATTTACTTACTTAATTTGAATAAAATATATAATTTGTTATATATACGTACTTATTTACAACTCGCTAATAACAAAGCATACCAATTCTTCGACATACTCCATTTATATTTTTTGAAGTTTAATTGAAAAAAATTATAAAAAACATATAGTTATCTCATTCATCGAAAATAATGACATCATTGTTCTCTTCAAAAAAGTTTTTGTACAAATTAATATAGTATAGGTATTGTATTTTGATTAATATAAATATAATCAAGTTTAAAGAATAATAATTAAACAAGAATAATTTCAAATACACTTATTGTTCGTTCTATACATCAGCATTGATATATACGCAGAAACATTTTCGAACAACTATGTTCTATGTATGGCTAACAAATATATATAAAAATTAACATTGGTTTCTAGTTTTAGTAAAAACATATTATCACTACTAAAATTTTAGAAGTAGTAAAGCCATTTCTTATGTATAATTGTGTAACATTTGATGATTTTTAAAAATGTTTTTAAATTCTTTCTGAGTATTAATTATATTATATAAATTGATTATATAAGCAATAAATACAACAAAACTTGTTCAGGTAAGGATTAATAATATTAAAACAAAAGTATAATAGGTGCTTAATAAAATTATATATTTATATATTTAATACTTAGGTAATCAAATTAATAATAGCATGTTAATAAATAATTATATTAATTTTATGTGAAATAATACAGAGAATCATAAACAAGGGGATTACGAATTGACTAAAACAGTTTATAGAATGTAATATTTGTAAGATTGATGACTATACTATATGAATAAGTAAATGGATGTTACTTAATGGTTCTTGTGATAATTACCTAATCGATTTAAAAATCCATACGATTATAAACATCTGAATTTAAAGTAATTTTTACAACTATAAATAAATATTAAGGAAAATCAAAAAATATAGAATACTGAAATTAAATCATTAAAATAGAATTGGAAATTTTGCCACTAAACAAGTTGTACAATAATGCAATTGGTGACATTAAGTATGATTATTTAGTTAAAAATAATTTAATCTTACAACAAAATAGAAAATAATGCGTCTTTCAAAACACAGAGAGGACGACAAAAGTCGCAAAATAAATCAATACTACATTTTATTTTAAATTATTAAATAATAGAATTTATCTAACATTTCGAATTCTATGTGTAATAAATGGAAAGATAAGATTTTAGAGATTAAAGCATAATATGAATTGAACCATAATAAAAACACAGAATAATA
Source organism: Vannuccia rotundouncinata (assembly GCA_034780395.1). Taxonomy (NCBI): domain Eukaryota; kingdom Metazoa; phylum Platyhelminthes; order Proseriata; family Coelogynoporidae; genus Vannuccia; species Vannuccia rotundouncinata. The sequence goes on from JAUZNC010031546.1 coordinate 8,578, forward strand.
TTATTATGAATCCTTACTCCTTAATTATAATTATTCCTACTTATTAATCGTTTAGATAGAAACAATCATATTATTTTTAAAGGTTTCAACAATGTAAAACAAATGGAATGAAGAGATATATTGTTAGAAATAAAGGTTCTTTGGAAGGTTGTTCAGTCAGAAAAGGTTCTTTGAGAAAAGGTTCATTAAAGAACCATTGATTGCAAGAACATTTTAAAAGGTTCATTAAAAAGGTTCTTAGTTCATAGAAAAAGGTTCTAAAATTTAAAAAAATAATCTTTAGCTAAAGGTTCCCAAATTAAGAATCTTTTTTGACCGGCTAAAGAACATTTTTTAGCAATGTTGTGATGGGAGGTGCAAGCTTTTGTTATAAGATTTTCTCCACATAATTCGAGGGTATTAATCCCTCTTTATTGCTTGTACAGTTTTTTCCAAAGAGCCAACCGTCCTCCTAAACCAAAGATGAAGCATAAACATTGACCAATGAAATAAATTAAAATATAATTTAGATGCTATGGCGAAACTCTACTACGTTTACAAACTTTAAATTAATAAATCAATATTTAAAGACAATGGTAACAAATTTCATATAACAGAAAATTAACAAATACTCAATAATAAACTGTAAAAATGATCAGAGGAGTAGAAATATATCACATTTTCATACGAGACATTTTTTTTGAGTGAACATCTTAACAGTTGACTTACTTCTAGTTTTTTATCTTTCATAGATGAGAGCTCCATGACGTCACCAGTTATGAAGCTTAATTCGTCATCATTCTTTTTTTTATAATCAAATTTCGCTTGAACCTAGAAAAAAAAGTGATGCTTCGTGAAAATATTAGAATCAGATGAGGCCTTTATTAATCCAATCTCACCTTTTTTGATTTTGGTTTCATTGGCTTCATCAGTTTTATCGCAGTACTATAAATGTGATCATCGGGGTCCTCTACTTCAGTTTCTGCCGTTTTCACTGCTGTGATTGTGGGAAGCACTAGCAAATCTCTGTCCACAGGAATCTTTTGATCCTCCTCATCATCGCTGGAATCCTCTTCAGAAGTTGGATTGCCCTCTGGGGCGGTGTCGGTCGATGCCTTCGGAGGAGGTTTTTTGCATTCAGAGTTAGTCGCGACTTTGGGGTGCACGTTAGAGCAGCCAATGATTATCTCGTAGGTGGGATCTTCCATTTCAAACTCGTTCAACGTTGTGTAGGTTCTTGAGCCTTCGTCAATTCTGGGACAGCTTTCTGACTGGGGTATGCCCGTAGCTACTGGGGGCTAGATTTAAGAAGATGTAAGATTTAAAATTTTCGAATGATATCAAAATATATATAATTTTATGTGTTAATATTTGTTATTAGTAAAATTATTTATTGTTTAAATTGATTAAATTCATTTTTACCTAGTTCAATTTTATAATAATGTGTAATAAGTTATGTGAAGTAAATAATAGAATATTACCAAACTGGACTCATGAAAACTTATTGTTCTGATATTTTAATGCAGAAAGTTGTTCAACGACCTCACACGAAGCCAGCTTTAAAAAAAATATTTTCTCGAATCTCAGAAAAAATATAATGTAGAAAGAAAATTTAAAAACATTTATATATATTTTTTTAAATTAAAATATTTTAAAATCTCAAACTGATGAATTAAAACTAAAATATCGCTAGTTTATTAGTCACATTGCTAAATTATGCACACAAATATATGAACTTATTGAAACTAAATAATATCAAGTTTTCTTAATAATATTTTTGAACAAGGAACATCAAACAGATGTTGAAAAGACTACAAAATGCTGCAGTTCTATTCGTATTTGTCCTCTTAAACGGTTGTAAAACAAGCGAACGTGAGTTACGCTATTCTCACAGTAATAAAACAAGAGACACAATAGTGACAATTTTGCAGATGTATGTAAAATTGTAATCGGGAAAAAACGATTCTAAAATAAATATGATTTCTAAAAACATCGCACAGGAATCTGTAAACAAAATCTAACGGGCCATCCAAAAACGATTGGATAAACGTTGCCATATCCTTCAATTAAGAAAGTTCTTTAAGATGCTTGAAGATCCACAAGGCGCTACATGAGTCTATATATATTTCATGTGGTCAGATGAAACATCAGGTATCCTATTCATTCGAAGAGTTTATGATTGAGAGACTTCTCGCAAAAAAAGGTTACCTTCTGTGAAGTTATGGTGACATACTACATGTGTTCACCTTTTACACCTTTTAGTGCCTTGCAAGGGAACATTATACTTTCAAACTTTTTAAGCTTGAAACTTTGTTCTTAATATATTTGTACAATAATAATTTGATGGATACAATTCGATATTAAATAGTTAATAAGTATACTTAATTATGTAGTTGAACATTGAAGTTATAAATTAGGATAGTTGCGTTATATTAATTAACAGAGTGGTAATTTACAGCATCACAGTAATAACATACATTAAATAGTTTGGGACTTGACTTGATAGTATTATTTTTGTTTGCGAAAAATATAATCAGTGTTATCCCTTTTTTCTGGAAGGTATCAGGTAAATGAATCCACTAGTTTCTGGTGTAATATTTGTGAGATTGACCAAAAACATATGTTATTGTTTAGACTATACTAACACTCTTGTGTTTTTCCTGTGATAAAAAAGACAGATATGACAATTTTTCCATAAAATTTAAAAGGTTCGAAATAAAATCATCAAATTATCAGCATTAACTATTAAGGAAATCAATGCATTTAAGATGTACATTGTTGAAAGGCTATTTCTCATAGACTTTGGTATATAATCTTAAAATTCAATTTAAAATATATTGAAATATGAATCTTACTATAGCCAATCCAGCGCCACCAACAGAATCTGGAGAGCCTTCATTACTGTCCAGAGAGGATCTGTGCGGTCGGTGACTGCGAGTTAGGGTACCACTGCTATAACTATAATGTAAATACCAAAAAGATGGTGATACGGGATATCTAAATTTTATCTATTGGTTTGTAGCCATTTTATTTCTTTGAAACATTACTAAGACATAAATGTCTAGACTATACATTATAAGGAACATATAAAAGGGTGTAGAAGGACCATCTTTCAATTTTTTAGAAGATTGAAGACTTCCTTTTAAGAAAGTCTAAACTTTCGTTATCAATTGCAATATATATATAATATGCAATCAAACGTTATAACGGTAGAAATATAAACGGAATAACGTAAACTTATGAAAATTACTAAAAATGTTAATTAATAATAATCAATAATATACTATTTGTAAACATGTTTATATATTAAATGTACCATTCCTTATCAGGATGTGAAGATGTGAATACACCGCATATACATAGAGAACATATTATAGTTAAGAAAATTTCCGGCTTCATTTGCATATTGCAGTGTAACAACCTGATTCAATATAACTATACAGTAGTATTGTCGTGTACTTACAAATTTATTTGTCTCTATGTATATATTTATATCGATTAATTTTATAGTTCCCTATATACATTATATATCTTCAGTAAAACACTGTTTTAAGTCAAATTATAACAAAACATGTAAAGGTTTTATCAAAACACCTAACAATTTATTGGCTAATTTGTTTTATATTATTGCATATAACTTAATAAAATAATGCATAGTAAGCTATCAATATGCAGCTTCGCAATTTCACATCTATTGTGGACTTACACTATTTGAGATAAATTATTTACTTGATGATCAGGTTGGATGCATATTATAGACTAAACAGGATGAAGGAAGCAGTTGGAGTACCGATTGTTGTAATGAAATGGACATATTAAACGAAATCTTAGCACAGAAAATATGAATGCAATTATTAATGTTACTAACACGGTAAATAAGCATTACTTCAATCATTACACATTATAAAATAGCCTCATCACTTAAAAGTATTGATTTTAAATTTATGGAAAGTCCTCGACATGTTTTGGGATAGCAATCATTTGAATTATACAGTCAAGGTTGCCCAGTTGCCTCTTTTCCCCGCATAACAATCCATCTGGTCGTTTTCCTTCACCCCGATTGGATAGTATTATATTATTGAAAAATGATAGTCTTACTGTTGATGATAAAAATAGATGTTTCTGTAAAAATGCACCATATTTGCAACTGTTTTATGGAATAACTGAGTTCTTATATTTTATAGGATTATAATTAAATTTATTATATCTTATCAATTTTTATAACTGCATATAGATTAGATATAGAAAATATTTTTAGTCTTCGTGATATATGTCAAAAATATGTGTTTAAGTTATTTAACTTGTGAGTTGAAATTGTCAAATAATGTGATTATTTAGAAACTGTTTCTAATCCATATTGACAATTAATTAAGTTCAGTTTTAAAGATATCATATTTTTAGATGTGATTATTGATTTTTTAAATTTATCAAATTTGCGAAAGTGACACCCATGTGGCACTCTCTTGATTTGAGATATTTAGACATAGCAGATCTTTTAGCTGCAATGAATTGTCGTATATATCGAAAAGCACACCTCAGATGAAAATCGTAGGCACCTACTTTAGCCGCTGATGAATAGAACACGACGATAGATTTCCTATTTCCTCTTGTACTTTTTCTAAACAAATATTGAGTGCCAAAGAAAAACTTGCGAAGTTAGTCTAAAAATGACAAATGAAAAATCGCCAATCGCAAACCTATGTATGCTTCACTCAATGTATTCTTACACAAAGTCAAATTCTATAATTCATGCGATAAACTACAAGATGAGTAATGTGTGACAGTATATATACTGACCTTGGTGAGCTATTGCGACGTCCAATAGTAAAGGATGGTTTCATTCTCTCAACGCCATATTTACCATCGACGACATCTTCCTTAAAAGATTTCATCACAATACTGATTCTATCGTTGACCTTGAAATAGATAAAATAATATTTTTATATTATTGAAAATCATTGACACAGCAAACAGGGTAACGTGTAACAGTATGGCATAGTGACAATTATTACACCAAACTGACTCATGAGAAAGTTTAACTGTTGTGACGTTATTGCAACAATAATATAGCAGCAACAATGTCATAGTCTGGTTTTAGGTATTAATAGTATTAAATTTATTTTACAAACGTTACATTAGTTATAATCTTGGATGCTAATATATGGTCTGAATTCTGAATGGCGTAATGATCGTAAAATTTTCAAATTTACACTGTTTCATTCAGAATAATCTTTACAAATTATAAGATGTCTTTTCTTGATTATTTGGCATGATTTTTAATATTTTCTTTACTAGTAAATGTATAAACACATTAAAAAATTGAAAGCAAATGTCAAGAACCAAATATACATTAAAAAAAAGTATTTTATATAAAACTGTATCACTGAATAATGAATATTTCCCACCTCGGCCATTTTTTGAAAGTGATCTCTGCTCGCCGGAAACAGCGATAACCAATTCTCACAATATACCATAAGTCGTCTGCAAAATATCACATTTAGACGGTTTATTACTATAATACAAAGTTGAAATGATGAAGTTACACCTTAAAATCAATTCAAATTTGTAATAGAACAAATATATACAGTTTTTCATTCCACTTTTTGACTTTTTAATA
>JAUZNC010031546.1:14273-35155 GCA_034780395.1 Vannuccia rotundouncinata
TACACCTTAAAATCAATTCAAATTTGTAATAGAACAAATATATACAGTTTTTCATTCCACTTTTTGACTTTTTAATATTAATAATAATAAAATCTTCTATTTACATTAATATGTTTAATAATGAATTTAATGAATAATCCAACTATTACAAGAATGTAACATGGCAATATAGAAACAATGTTTGTTATTAATTAAGTTTCCCAGATTAGGAAAAATTCCTACAAATTGTGTTGTGTTTTAATTGTATGTGCTAAAAAAACTGAATAATGCTCACAAACCTGTCATAAAAGTTAGGAAGGTCTTCATAAAGATCAGCTGTTATTCTATAATAGTCTTCCTGTGCCAGTTCTAAATTGACGCGCGCCTACAAAAGAATTTAAAGTAATCGATGTAAAAACAAGCATGAAGGTCCTTGATCATAAAACATATTTACAGCAGTCTACAAAGGCTAATAATACAGAATCGAAGGTGTTGGTGCAAAAAGGGAACAAAGATACTTTTTCAAAGTTCGGCAAAATGTGACATATATACGCATTTTTGCAGCAGCCCTTTCAATTGTAAAATGCTCCGAAAAAGTCCGAAGTAAGCGAAAATACTTGGATGAGTAAAGTAAGAAGGTCTATTTAAATAGGTATATAAAATAAGAAACAAATTTAAAAATAATAAAAAATAACAGACTGTGTGTATATATATATTTACAAGGTTAATTAGTATTTTGGAGATATCTTCTATCAAATCGGACGCCATCCTCGTCGAACGTATTGCGTTCTTTATAAAATAACCTAATCCGTCCGATAAATGGGTTCATGATTAAATAACGAAATTCGTCAGCACATCCCAATAAATTGAGTTTTTCATACATTTACTGACACATTTACTGAAGACCACAATCCGTCGGGCTGTACTGTACCGACGAATTGCGTCACCTGAGGAATCGCGTTCCTGATAAAATATCCCTATCCGTCCGACGAGGACGGTATTCGTCGGGTGAGCAGAATTCGTTGCCATCATATTTACTTTTGAGAGCAAAGAAGGGGCGACATAAAGGAAATGAAAGCAACAAAGCGAGTTCTTATATCATACATAAACACAGACCAAAGATGTTACTATAACGTCATATATGATTGCCCATGTCTATGATGTTCATTTATAGAATGAAATGTACAATACACACTATGTAATAAGAGGGGGTTATGTACCTAGCTAGTATGTGATCTGATCTCGTTGTGAGACTTAGAGCATGTAGTCGGTGTACTTAGTCCTTCTACGTTGATCTACGATTATAGTATATTATAGTGTGAGGGTGTGTAGTATTTTTTGTATTTATGCAAATAGTTTTACACTTGCACTACATATATTTTGGTTGAATAAAATTAATATTTAAAAGTGAAGAATCTAGATTAGTCGAATAAATTTAATTAAACATAACTTTGTAGATTTCACATTTTTTATAAAATTAGTCCGCATAGTTCGGATTTATGAAGAATCATTTAACATTTAATTATAAATGTATGTCCGGGTTAAAAGGTTCCGAATTAGCGGGTGCAGACTGTATAGTTAAATAAAAACGAACACTGTTATTATTATTAACTGTCATACAGTTATTGACAGAAAAATATAATATCTATCATTAAATTTATAATGTATACTATGTTTTAATTATAAAAATAGAATTAACATAATACATGTATTTAACTCTTGATTATTAAAATAACTTTAAATATCAGTATAAAATGTCCAATCATTATTATTTTCAAATATTTCCAATTAAAAAATATCTAAACTTTTTACGATCATCCAATTGAATGGAGTTGGTGAACATACGCCATATAATAAGATTTTTTAATGGAGTTTGAGATATTATATGAGATACTTCAAAGTCATTTTGAAAGCCTAATTTTTGTTTGTTTCAAGAAAAATGAGAAACATATAAATATTTGTATTACGAATTATATTTGCATATACAGTAAATCATTGTAGTATGCGTCTTCAAAATAAAACAATTGTTCTATCAGTGACATCGCAAACATAACATATTTTTACGTACACATAATTTTTAATTAAATCGAAATGAGAAAATCTATATTAAATCAATTAACGAATTGAATCCTTTAGCACTTAAGCTCTTATATTTCTTATATTGCTTACTTTCTCCAACTTGATCTCGTCCACCTTCTTATGTGCACGGCATTGTTCGTATGTTCGTCTTGTGAAGTCGAAGTAGACTCGCTTTCGTTCTTGACGATCCATCTTCACCTGTTGTCAACACAATTAATAGTAAATCTTGCAATTAATGGATTGTTTTTAAATAACCAGAAATAAGTTCTTTATTGTATAAATACATAAAAGGAAAATTTGTTGTCGGACAATATATATTCAATCGCTGTTTTAACTAAAAATAAAATACTAAAAATAAACTCTTTTCTAGCTAACACAATATTTTCTTGTCATTTTAAAATCACTAAAGTTTAATAATAATACATATAATTACAATTAACCTAAATTTTATATTTTTGTTAAAGGAAAAAAACGCAAGGTGTTGTAGAAATCATCAATGTCTACTATTTAATATGTTTATAGAATACACATATTATTTATGGCATGACTATTAGTCTTCCAGGTGTAAAATTTACAAACAAAAATTATTAAAACGCTAAAAAATGATGACTAGACATGTATAGTTGTGAATGTATGCGTACCTTTATAGCTGCAAAGTCATTGATGTAACTTTCCACCTGTTGAAGTGTCTCACTGCAAAGACTTTCAATATGACGCAGCCAATTAGAATTCATATTCTGTCAAAAATAGAGAGGAAAATCAAAAGTGAATAAATGTTATTTGTAATTGTAACAATTGTAATTTTAGTATTTCAAGACCACATTTAATTAATCTGAAATCAAAATAAATATGATACTTACTATATATGTTTCGGTATGATTACTAGATGATTTTAAAACATGCTTAAAACGGTAACTTTTATAAATGAAAATTTAATATTTGTGTTATTCAAAATTGACTATGATTTTTAAATTCAGGGATTATACAACAATATTCTAAATTGTAATATGTACATGTGTCATATTTTAATTATATTATGAATACTTTGCATATCTAATTTCTTTTGGTAGAATTATAAAATGTTAAATAATTATCATTTTACTATTATTAATAAACTACACACCGTGGTTGACGTAATTTCAAAGGTCAAATTCTATCTCATATTGTTCATCACATGACATAATTGTTGCAATAAAAATACAATGTTAAATAATATACAATACATAAATTACACAATACAATATTACATGTGACATAATACCATGAAAATAATATAATGTGTAAATTATAATTGGATTTATTAAATATTTCAAAATGGATCAAAAAGGGTGTGAAACTCATTACCTGAATCTCATTGGCTAATTCTTTTCTACCGGACCAGTAGTCATCGTAAATACCCAAAATCATTTCGTGCAGACTGCTACTAGAATTCATCATTGCTATATAGGTTATAGAAAAACAAAAAATGCATATATTCTTCCTATATTTTGCAAAAGAGTTTCACAACTGATTTAATACTTTATTTAACGTAATAATTGAAAAATAAAAAAAATACGATTTACATATGGTCGTATAATAATAATGATTTTTTTAATGAATAACTGTTACAATCTGTTACAATCCCAATTGAATCAGGAAAATGATATTTTGTAGATATATATACATATCATATCAATGTTTTATTTATAAATAACCAATATATTAAACAATAACTGGATGATTGCTAATTAATAAGCAAATAAAGATTGAAGTTATTCTTAGTGCTAAGGTTTCAAATATCAAGATTACTCGCTTCATCATAACATCATTTACATTTAGGCGATATCTCTATCTGCAATGAATTAGAACAGGATACGGACGGTGCACAATAATTAGCATATACCAATATGATAAATCACATTTCATTATCACCATTGGCTTGACCATAATTAACCTAACACGATAATATACAAACTTGCACATCTATTCAGATGTCTGTCAGTAAAATAACTATAATCTGGATAAGTAATTTTCGTCAATGTAAAAGTATTTAGAATCAAAAATATAAAAAAATTACCTCTGACTTTAGAAATATAACTTTTCAATTCTTTCTGGAATTTCACCGCGGTTATCTGTAAAGATTAAAATGTATGTATTGCAGATTGCATATTATAGCGAGTATTCCAATTATCAGATTTATTTTAAATTCAATGATAACAACGTCAAATGTATTAAATTTTGAAAAACATTTTAGTGTAAAGTAATGAAAACGTTAATAATAATTTTACCAAATCAGTAATTAATTCTATAAAATTGTAGTTTTATTATAGCAAAACGAAGCAAAACAAATATTTTTCAAAATATGGAGATGTGTCAACTAAAGTATTTGTAACAAATAAATAACCACAAAATGAATATAATGTTAATATACATTGTTATAGTTTTTGGACATATTACCTTTTATATATCTATACCTACTAAAAAATAAAGTTAACAGCTAAATATATGTAGCAAAAATAATTTTTAATTTTCGATAATCAACAGACAGCGTAAAGAAGGACAAAACATGATATTGATTTTTTAGTATCTTTAAATAAATAAGTAAATGTAACAAAACTTTAGATTTTGATAAATTATTTTTATTTATAATTAATATTTAATTAGAATAATTAGATATTCATTCACCTAATACGTTACATTTTTCAGAATTATTATTTCATGTTAATACAACCATTTAAATCGATACTTCCTTATATTATACTATGTGCAAACGTTCGGGTAGAGGTGCACAATTACATGTAACCTTTGTTTCGAGTCTAACTATGTTTGCAACGTGTAACATAAAAAAGGATACATAAATTTCAGAAATTTAAACCATATATATGTAACTTTAAAACGTTTAATCTTGTAAATGTAACTATGTGAAATAGGTTGTGGATTGCTTCAACAAATAAGTCAGTATCAAACAGAGATGGATTGGATTGTGCTAAACGCAATAAGTTAGCGAAATAATTTTGCTCTATAAGAATTATTAATGGCATTGCTTTCAATTACATCAGTTCAGTTTGCACATAGAAAGTCTTATTGATCTATAAATATAGATATGCATAGTTCAATTATATTGATTACATAGGATGTTACGGTATGTTATGCTTCAACGATTGCATAGAATAAATTATTATAAATCACAATTTAAGATTTTTCTTTCTTTTTTAACGACCAACTTATTATTTATTTCAAATATTTTAGGTGCTTTGATAAAAAGCTTGATGAATCAATGCAAATTAATGAAATTATTCAATGGATTACTATGGCAAAAGTGATATTGTTTTGCACATATATATATTTTTTTAATTGTATCAAAAATTAATGCCTATGTTAACGAAACAAAATTTCCCACAGAGCTGAATAATGGACTTTGACAAAATACATAAGATAAGTAATATTGAACAATTTAAAATGATAAGAAAAACAAATAAGGTTTGTTTTCATGTTTCAAATCTTATTAATGTGTAAGAAGAATAAAGGTTGATAAGTTTGTTTGATTTTAAATATTTTAAATATTATTAACCACTTACACATTGTTTGGTAAAATGATCAGAACAAATGACGATAAAGTCATCATGAGTCTTATCCGACTTTCCAATGTTTTGCAGTATCTTTAGAAAAAAGAGGAAAATGTACAATTACCTTTTAAATTTGCGTAAATAGTTGTTTTGGAAATATATACATACACGTTCTGTTTTTCGTTGAACGGATTTCTTCAGTGATTTACCCAGTGACTCTTTGTCGTTTGAAGCTTAAAAATATATATTAAATAAATTTTATTTATTTGTTGAGTATACATCAAGTAGTCAAGAATTATGTAATAAAACTTTTGTACTAATATATAACAGTTCGAATGATTAAACTAAATAGCAAGCAAAGAACATAAATTATCGTTTATGAATTAACATTTAGAGCTAACTGATTTTAAAACAAATCATTAGGAAATCTATAGAAGAAAATATTAAAATCAAACAAAAATTATAATTAAATCATAATGCAGAAGAAAATTGAAAAAATATAAAGTGCTTCATTTTATCACAGCAAAATTATATATTTAAAATAAAAACAATCTTGTGTATTTAACTGCTTCAAATTTCACATATGTAAATTCAAAACATATCTTAATTTTTTTAATTTAGTGAGCATTCCTCAGACTGATTTATGAAGTGAGAGATAGTTTTGCATTGATTAATCCTACTTCATTTTTAAAATTAATATAACTGTAATTAACATCAAAATAATCTTTCTTGTTTGTTATTGTCATTAATTGACAAATTATTATTACACTATTAACATTGTTTGATATAAATATCATCAAAATATTCTTTAATTAGAAAATAAAATACAAAACTAGTCACTCATTGTAATAAAACATTATTACAAGTTTTAACAAATATTGTAACACACACAAATAAAAATAGTAAATAGTTATTGTATATAATTATACCATGATTATCTTCCTGTGGACTTGTAACCTCATCTATAAGAAATCATTAAATAGTGACATATATATAATTATTGTAAAATAATATTGTCTTTATAAGTTTATATTTTTAATAATGTATCATAGAAAACAGATTTATTTAATAAAATATTAAAACAATCAACAAATTAATTAAATATTAAATATATATTTAAGTAAATTGGTGTTATTCATTTAATGTGAGAAAATATTGTAAATGAATTATTATTGTAAATACATTATTATTGTAAATATTGTATACATTTATAAGATACAACTAATGTCAATAACTTTCTAAAAATAATTTATTAAATGTAAGAAAAATATTTTTACATGATTTCCATTTTTAAAATAACTTTTAACAAAATATTCCATAATTAAATGTTTTCATTAAAAATAATATTTTTAAAAAGTTATATAAATAATACTAAAGTAACTAAATATGAAAGTTAATGCATATTTCCTTTATAGTATTTTACTTCCTATTATTTCTTTAAGGTAAATAGTACTAAGGTATTTCATTATTGTAGTATTTAAAAAAATGAAATTGTGTATTATATATTACTAAAAGTTTCTATACAGTCAAATTAAAAATTTTATCTGAATAATTTTATTATTCACAAAGAATATCAGTGATTATAATGAACATAAAATGCACATGGTAACAAGTTTATTATATGATTATAAGATTATCTGAGATGTTCAAATTGTTACAATACAGTCAATATAAGAATTTTATCTGAACATAACAACGATGTATGAATTTGAATTTAATTTCAGTTAAATCTATGTAATGAATGAATATCTATGAATATCTATGAATTTGAATTTATAATTTGATTACTGCTATAGGAATAATGTCATGCAAATTAAGTTTTGAAGAAAGAAAATTCGTTATTAAAAATTATTGGAAGCAAGAAAATGGGCAAGAAGTTATTCATATTTGGAACAATACTTTCAATACTGATCCACCTTCACGCCTAGCCATATACCAATTAAGAGATAAATTTTAGGAAACTGGTACACTTGCTGATGCTCCACGCTCTGGCCGCCCATCTGTAGATAATGATGATAATCAGAATGTTGTTGCTCAATCTGTTGTACAAAGCCCAAAAAATCTACACATCATCGCAGCCTTACATTGGGCATAAGTAGGTTAACTCTACAGAGGATCTTGCATCGTCTTAAATTTAAACCATACACACCCCGATTAATACTTGGTCTTCTTGAGGACGACCCTGATCGCAGATTTCAGTACTGTGAGATTTTCAATAACCAGTGTCAGTTAACTCCAGAATTATTAGACCAAATTGTTTGGTCTGATGAGGCATCCTTTAAACTATCCAGAATGGTCAACAGACAGACATAATTGTGTCTATTAGGACACAACAAACCCACACGAAACTTATGAAACTCAATTAAACCAACCAGGATTGACAGTATGGGTTAGCATTTCATCATCAAGAGATATTGGTCCCGAATTTTTTCAAAGTACTGTAAATGGTGACAATTATTTGGAATTATTACAAAATTCAGTAGTACCAGCACTAAACAGAAGACATGATTTCCACAAGTTGTATTTCATGCAAGATGGTGCGCCACCCCACTATGCCACCAAAGTACAAAACTTTCTGGAAGTTACATTCCCAGAAAAATGGATCGGTCGATGAGCACCAATAGACTACCCGCCCTGTTCGCCTGACCTGACTCCCATGGACTTCAGTGTTTGGGGAATTGTCAAAAACTCAGTTTTTTAGAAAAGGCCTTGGACACTTGCTCAAATGGAACAATTTATCCGTGAAGCATTTCAAGATTTCAATGCAGAATTGTGTACAAATATCTGCCGCAGTGTACTATCTCACACACATGAATGTTTGTCCAATGAAGGAAAACAATTTGAACATCTCAGATAATCGTATAATCGTATAATAAACTTGTTACCATGTACATGTTATGTTCATTATAATCACTGATAATCTTTGTGAATAATGAAATTATTCAGATAAAATTTTTAATTTGACTGTATAGTAACTTTTGGGCCCCTCTGTATATACATATATATATATTACACTATTTCATTTTTTTAAATACTACATTAATGAAATACCTTAGTACTATTTACCTTAAAGAAATTATAGGAAGTAAAGTACTAAAAAGGAAATATGCATTAACTTTCATATTTAGATATAATTTAACCACTGGACTACTTATGCAAGCTATGAAAAAAGTATGTTAGTACAAAAATATAACCAGGGCTAAAAATTAAAGCTGAAATTATACTTGAAATTAACAGAAATCCAATGAATATTGGTCCTTGTTACCTAACACAAGCCAAAAATTAATCAAATTAATGGAATTCAGAAAATTAACAGAAAATTGTAAACCCTGCATTACCCAAAAATAAAGCACTCTCAAGAAATAATATGGACATGCTGAGATTATGACTTTTGTTTTATTGTATTGTTTAATTTATTTTTTATAATAAATTTTTCTTTTGCTGATTTTTAAATTATTTTTCTCTTTTAAAATTTTTTTTATAACTGAAGAAGACTTAAGAGTCAAAATGTCTCATCTAAAAGTATTTTATTTTATAATTTGGTTTGTATTGTACTCCACTTTATTTTATCACAGAAAGTGTACCATTATATTTTACTTGTATTAACATTTTGTATTTTGTTGTAATATTTGTATAGTTTTTATGTAAATTGTAAGTTGTGGTGACTGTGCAGAGCATATGACACATTGTTTGCAAGATGTATACTACAGTTCCTATTGCATACAACCATCTGTGATATTAATACTTTTGAGACATTTGTAATATGAATTTGGAAACTGTATGCAATATAATTTATTTATAACTACATTTTTGGCTATTTATAACATTTTTAATATACATTTTAAAATATATTAACAGTTTATTACAATTTTTTTCATTCATTTCAGTCCTAAAATAAAATAGCCTTTTTCATGTTATGCAGGATATTTTAGCCTGTTCCCATTCTTGTATATATAAAATTACTGATTGTATGTCAGATATATACTTTTTGGAATACATGGAATTCATAGTTAAAAATATAGGATAGCAAATTTTATTATTTTATTAATTTTAATTGTAAAAATTAATTTTAAAATTTATTATATAGTTTTTTTAAATTATTAAGGCAAAAAGTCTATATTTCTTTTAAATAATTATTATAAAATTTATTAAATAAGATTGATTGGTGTATAAAACCTTTTTTCAAGATTCATCTTTTGATTCTTCTTCAACTTTATACTTAAAAAAAATGATATATTTATATATATTATGTGAAAGCATATGAAATATGAGGCATATAAAACTTTTAATAGGACTATTCATTCAAAGGTTTTTAAGTTATAAAGATTTAGTAAATGCTAATAGATATATGCCATATTTATTTTTAACTATATTTCAGTATATATGACATCTATAAGGTCAATATATATAAGTTAAAGTTGGATATGAATATATGTGAAGATGAATCTGGAGAAAAGGTTTGATAAATATTGACCAGTCTGCATTACATGACTTTTGTATTTTGAATATGCTTATATAAAATTCCTGATTATATGCTGGATATATTCTCCTCAAACTATATAGGAATGCTGTTTGGAGTATTATTTGATAACATTACCTATGTTGCATGTGGTTTGCAAATTCAAATACTTTGCAAACCATATGAATGGTTGGCAAATAATATTTTTATATCCAACTGTTCATACAGTTCATAAATTGTATGTACCATTGGCAAATAATGGGTAATTATATACAAAAATTTGTCTTATTTTCTGTATATCAATAAAAATGCTGTTGGAGAATTCATAATTCATAAACCATATGGTTGTATGTGTACTGTTGGAGAATTTTATTTCTATACAATCAGTTATTAACAGCAGTATTGTTTTTATAATATTCAAGCTGCATTTATTTATAAAGGGCTTTCAACAATCTTGATATGCTGATGAAAAGTTTGTGTTTGTTTAAGTGATTTTTACAAATTCTAAAAAACTTTAAATTTTCCAATTCACCTTCTTATGTATTTGAACTGTACAGTTTGGGAATACTATGTATTGTTAAATAAAAAAAATATTATTTGCTAAAAGTTTATATTATTTAGACACATATACAGAAAATAATATATTGGGTGGGGTGCAGTAAAATGTAAAAAGGGCACTTTTTGTCTGATTTATCCATGTACATTTGTATATTAAAAACTATCCTTATTTCAGATAAATTTCTATCCTAATCAAATAAAAAAAGCAGAATTTAATTTAAAATATATGCAATTTGAGCTTGCAAGGAAATTTTTTGGGGTTTTTAGACCTAATAGAATGCTTTTCATGGCATACTCACAGAATATATACAAAATTTGTGCTTTGGAATTCCATAGATTAATGTTTTATTCAGTCAATATTTAGGGGTGTTTATTAGGTTTTGATAAAAGGGGCACTCTCATCTCTAAATCCGCCCCAGTTATTTGCCAACCATATGAATTCATCAACCAGTTCCAACTACTATATTAACTATTATTAATTACAATATAATAGCAGTAAGTTTTCGTTTTTACAAAACTGTACAAATAAATATATAATGTTACAATTATACCATAAGCTGTACAATATTCACCCATTTGAATAGAGATGGTATCACTGATAAATTTTTTTAAATTATTGAAATTGTAAAAAAACAACCAGAAACGAACAGCGCGGAAAAATAATTTGTTTACATATTAATATTAATTAGGTATTTTAAACCAAGATATATATTTTTAAAAAGCAATATATTATAATTTATATAGAAAATCTATTGAAACAATACAGGAGCCACTTTGGAATAAGTAAATTTTTATTGTTAAACAATTTATTTATAAAATTGTGCACTTCTCTTAAGTTGAGTTTCGCTTGATAAAGCTAAGGCATTTTCATTAAACCTTTTACCGAAAGTATAACAAAATTTTTCTTTTTCAAAAACATGTTATTTTCATTTCTTTTTGCTAAAAAATTCTAAATAATTGAGACGATAATTGTTTCAAAAATTCCAAGTTGATGGAAAACACCTTCATTTGTATCGTCTAATTCAAAATATTATACAATATCAATGTGGTCATGCCAGTAATAATAGTTTAATATTTAGAAATGATGAAATTTTTTTTATTTTACTTTATTATAATAAAAAACGTGAATTTTATCAAATTATGCTATTATAAAAACATAAAGTTAAGTTATGTTATATAAGTTTAGTTTAGTTTAATTTAGATTAGATTAGTTTAGTAATAATATAAAATAATAATATTATATATATATAAGTTAACGTACCATATATAATAATCCGTGTGATAAAAATATCAATAAAATCTGGAAGTTATCGAAGTAAAAATCATTATAAGATTTAAATGGATGGTCAAAGACTTCTTAGATTTGTATACTCGAATTCAGTCAACTGTCAACTCCTTCTTTCCTAGAGCTACTCTTCTCTTCAATTCCTAATTTCCCTCTTCATGTTAGTCTTCCTTCTGTTTTTTTGTTATTATTTTTTTTTCTCCTATGTACTTTCTGTTTCTCTCATTGTCATATATTGTGTAATTAAGATTCCCATATTGATACACATTTTATTTGCACCCTTCCATAGAAAATTGTTATCCAATGAGAATCAAGTATCATTGTATATATAAAGGTATGTGAGTTTTTCTATTCTTACGAGCTAGCTGACAGTCGTTTCGTCTATCTCTCCTCCGGTCTATTTTAATTTTTCACCGCTCTCACTCATTTGCTCTGTTTTCAAATCGGAACTCTAAACCACTTACTTGATCATCTACTCGGAATTCTAAACCACTTACTTGTGCAGAAACTGATAACTCTCAACCAATAATGTCTGCTTGCGAATATATTATCGAACCAGGTCACACTCCTGTCCTACCGTCTCATATGGTGGGCCCGGCCTCATCGAAGTGTCAAGATGGCGGAGCGAACATTGCATTTCATCAACATTGGTACACCTACAGGATCGGCCATACTATTTAAGAGTCCGGTATTCGGAAGCATGAAGGGCCCATTGCGCAATGCTCTAACAACCCGGATTTTTCGATTGAGGAACAACGTGCCTGTGTTGCGCCCAACATTTCATCTTGCCAAGAATATGTACTGGGCTAAGATTTCGAGAAACGTGAACGGATTTTCTTGGAACGGAAAAGCTTTCCGTCAATTGGCGGACATTTCGGGACTTGGTATTATAGAGAAATGCGTCAATACTTTACAATTGACGTGAAATCGCCTTTTGCACCAATTCTTTGCGTTGATGAGAATCACTACCTACTTGTATAAGCTTGTTGATAAATTGTATCATATCATTATTATAATAAGGCTTCATGTTTATAGATGGCTGTTACAACAATAGGGCCGGGGCTGATATCTATATGTTATATGTTTCATAAAATTACGATACTTGTTTATAGTCTCTCTCTCTCTCACACAGGTTTCTCATTAGGCATAATACAAGTTTTCAAACGCAATGGAAATTTTTACAACTTTTGACGGCACATGCTGACAACATGATTCCACCAAATAATGGTTTCAATGTTTTTTTGTTGTTTTTTTATAAATTTGTATAGAGCTAACAGAATGGAAATACATTGTCAGCAGCGCTAATAGCAATCAAACGAACCCTTTCGGGTCGCTAAACAATCGACTTGCACACCTGCCAGTCAGGGACGAGGTAATTATTTCGGTCCGAGCCGGGGCTCGAACCCGCTACCTTCTGATCGGCAAACCGATATACTACCCTCGCGGCACGTCACTATAAGTCACGTTTTTTGGTGTTATTTCATGTTATTTTATGTTTATAATGATACTCGAGTCAACAGTTTGTTTTCTTCTTCTGATTGGTCTTCTTCTTCTCCTTCTTCTGTTTGTTTGGTTAAGCAACTGATGTGAGGTAGTTAATATTACCATCACTTTCTATTGTTATCTCATTTCTCACACATTGCTGTCTACAACTGGTCGTCGTTTAGTTATCATCTTTCTCTTCCTCTCTGATATCATGATAAGAGAACGTTTTGCGAAGAGCAATAGTGTGTATAGTCAGTGCGAATATTTCTGTTATGGCGCTAGCCAAAATTTTAAAATGCATCAGGGTCAACGCTTTCAATGTGTGTATTAAGTCGAAATGTGTGCATCCTCCAACTACAACTAAAGCCTATACTTCACTGGTGCAATGGATGAAATTGCCCAACCATAAAGCAGTGGCAATGATTTCTATTGCAACTGCGCAGGCTCTCGGTGAGTGTGGATGGTCCCTATCTCCTTCAGAATATACGTGGACACTACTACTACATATGAAACTGCAACTCTCATCCAGTCATCTGCTAGCAATATGTCACAATGCTTTCATTACCAGATGACTCACTGAAACATTGCTTCTCCACCTACAATCAATTCACAACCAGGGACGCTACATATTCTCCATTCTTCATTCTGTCGCCACCATATCTGCTAGCATAAGGTGATGATCTCCCATAGGACCTTTCCTTTGCATGTTGGACACCTTTCGTGATAGCCTGCCACGTGCAGAATTCATGGGACTGCTTGTCAATACTGGGAACAAGCGTCTCAGGGCGACCACTATAGCAGAACTCTTGATGATTGGCCAATAGCTGTTGCACTTGAAAAGTTGTATACAGCATTCACAGTGCTTGTGAATTCACATCCCTTATGAGATTGGCCCTTGTTTCCTATGAAATTTAATAGTCTGTCAAGATAAACTACTCTCACATAGTGAGCCGGCTCCATAGTCTTCAACTTGGACAGTGAGAATATTAAGCACACGTTGAGTCACATCAGGATATATAGTACGAGGATAACCTTAAAAATGTAGCATGCGAACTGGGTGAGACTCGTTTTCATCTTGCCACTCCAACAAGCTTATGTAAAGTCCTCGATTGAGGCGTCAAACAGAGCAATGTCATAATATATTTTATTGTATATTTTTATTATGTGACTCTCTAACGCGCTCCGACACTGATATAGTGGTCAATAACATAAAGATATTAGGTATTAAATAATAAATAATAAATATATTACTTCTATCGTTAAATCTCGCACTTCGTGTCAAAGTGTCCTAAGGACCAAAACGAAATTGTTGGGAAAATGCAAAAAAACATATTTCAATGTACGAACATTCTACATAAGTTGAAGTGATACAATATAAATATTTATAAATATAACGCAGTGTCGGTTGAGATATTTTGACACAAACTGCACTAGGGTAACATGAAAACGTAGGTATAAAAAACTAAAAATTGTAAATATGTCGTTTAAGTCACTTTGACACGAAGCGAGAGAATTATTCATCATATATGATTACCTAAATAACTTTAAAATTAACTAACATATTTACAATTCTTTAGATATTTATTTATCTCTTTATTCACTGACTAAAAATAATTGGTATAAACTTCAAAAATATGTTTGAGGCTAAATTACCTAGAATTACCTTAATTACTTATAATTACATAAAAAAGTTAAATGATTAGTAAATTGAAATATTTAAAATAGATATAATATACATAGATATATAAGTACATGACCCTGCAATGATATGACTTATTATAATTATCATAGAATACATTTAGAACTGAGAACTTAGCATATGTTAAACGAATTCTGTACATTAATCTGACACGAAAATATATAAAGTGTGTTTTGATTATATAAAAATTACGGATCCCATTATTTTTTTTAACTTTTTAAAATGAAGTTCTTCATTTTATTCATTTTAGGGGTCAGTTTTCTGTGTTCTTATACAAGTGACGCTAGCGTTGGTAAGTGCACATTAAAATGTCATATATAAAATATTTCAATTAAATCTTTTTATAAATGTGTTATATTTCAGCTTACGGCAGAGAACTTTCGACTGAAGTAAGATTAACTTTTTGAAATATAATTATATTAAAAAAACTTTAACCAAAACTTGTAATATTATTTAAAAAAATCCATTTATTAATGTGTGATTTATACATATGAAAATAAGTGCGTAAACTAATCTAACAAAGGTGGCGCAGTTGACAACCAATTTTTTAGTTTAGGCCCGCAATTTTCGTATGTATAGACTTTATTGTTACAAATTTCACTCAATTAAATCATTTCTTTTAAATAAATTTCCATTCTTAATTCATGCATACCTTTTTAGTAAGTGTATTAATATACAACTGTGATGACGTTGAGCCTATAGAAAATGTTGTGGAAAGAGCAAGTGGTGCAAGTAAGGAGTAACTTCAATGGTTACCCAAAGTGAGCATGAGTCCCCGGTAAATTGAAGAACTTCTTTTTAGGATATGCTAAACTACAAAGAAAGTGAATTATAATATTTTATTAAATTAAATTAAATTAAATTAGATAAAATTGTAAATTATTATATTAAATTTATAGAGGTTTATCAAATATATACCAATTGAATTATAATAATATATATTAAATAGTTCGCTGTAAAATTGCGTAAAATTATTATTAGCAACGAATATCTTCATCTTGCAAACTGCAGCTATACAATTTATATTAGTTTTATTAATGTACAGCAGTTTTGTATACTGGAATAATTATTAACTATATTATTATCCCTACCATCCTAAGTTAGGGATATTTCTACATTCGTGAAAAATAAATTATATTATTATACATTCCTTGCAAGAATAAGTTTCGTTATCCCATCCTTTTTTTAGCGAATTACGGAATTATTAAAAAAAGGCGTGGATGGAGATTATATCGAATCTTATGGCTGGTTTAAAGACACCTTCAATAATATCTTGGATAAAATTAAAGGAGAATATAGTGACTTTAAAAATTGGGCTGAACGAGAAATGAACAAAATGAAAAATAAAATCATGCCTCATGTTGAAGCTCAAATTTTACTCGCGAA
This sequence comes from Vannuccia rotundouncinata, assembly GCA_034780395.1. Lineage (NCBI taxonomy): Eukaryota > Metazoa > Platyhelminthes > Proseriata > Coelogynoporidae > Vannuccia > Vannuccia rotundouncinata. Next base: position 30,749 of record JAUZNC010031546.1, read on the forward strand.
AACGGTACATTTTAATGTTATGAATTGTAAATTTTCTATTCTATAATTCATTAAATTAATTTTAATTCTTGTTCAATAAAAACAAAAATTGAAATGAATTAATTATATTTCATGATTCGATAATTTCTTTATTTGGTTCTATTATTTCTTATATTCTTATAATTTATTTTAATTTCTCTATAAAACGGATAACCGTTATATTCATATTGTGTATCTAATATGGCGGAGCTATGTTAATGAGTTACAGAAATATGCAGGTAAACAATATTAATTTTTGTGTTATTATAGTTTTCAAAATTATTCAACTATTAAGTTTCTATATATTCTAGATATTAAAGTCTTAATGACTAAGTGGTGCAAAAACGATTTTTCTATTTTCCGAATTTTTTAGATGAATTTTGTTCAGAATTAAATATTGAACAGACTAAATTTTAATTGCTTTAATTGTCCTCAGTTTTTAAAAAGAGTTTCAAAATCTGGATCAGAGGCAGTCATAAAAGAAGGTTATGAATACTTCAAAGAACATCAAAATGAAATCGGTTTGCTTCTTTGGCAGTCAATTGAGCACCTTTACAGAACTCATGTGGAAAAACATTTGGAATATTCTAGTAATAAATTTTCTGCTGAACTTTCTTCGGAGGTACGAAACATCTTTTAATACTTTTAAAATTTTTAAAACATTTTCAATTATTATTTATTGATATAAAAATAAGGTTATGTAGCCTAAATAAAAAATTAATAGTAGAATTATTCCAAAAATATTTTTTACGTTCTAATATGAAATGTTTTAAAACAATATTTAATTTTAAAAAAACGTTATAAAATCATCAAAAGAAATACCTGTATATTTTTTCAAAAAGTTATATGCTACATTTCCCCCTGCAACTAACACCCCTTCAGTCAAATAATATTACACTCATACTACAGTACATTTGTTTATTTACATATCAACAGAAGTAAATAAAATCATTCCATGAAATTAGTAGAAATCTAATTAAATTTAAAAAAGCCAGTGTATGGTGAAAAGAAACACAAATACGATTAAAAATAAATTACAAAACTTGATATGTTCAAATGTTTACTTAACAGATTAATTTTTATTCCTTCTTTCTAGCGAATTGCGGAATTATTAGAATTAGGTGTGGATGAAGATTATATTGAATCTTATGGCTGGTTTAAAGACACCTTCAATAATGTCTTAAATAAAATTAAAGTAGAATATACTGACTTCAAAAATTGGGCCCAACGAGAATTGAACCAGATTAAAGACAAAATCGTTCCCCATGTTGAAGCTCAAATTTTACTCGCGAAAACGGTAAATTTAATTTCACAATTTCGTTACTATTTTCTTTAAAAATATATTAAATATTGATGTGACTAAAGTAACATTATTTTTTATTGACATTAGTTTTTAAAAAGAGTTTCAAAATCTGGATCTGAGGCAGCAATCAAATCAGGTTATGAATACTTCAAGGAACATCAACATGACATCGGTTTACTTCTATGGCAGTCAATTGAACACCTCTACAGAACTCATGTTGAAAAACATTTGGAATACTCTGATAGTAAATTTTATTCGAAGGTACGTAACACAATTTAATACTTTTAAAACTTTAAATACTATTTTTTCAAACACAAATTCAACATGTTGTGGTCGTCGACCCAGTGCGATATCATAATATCTCTGTTGACTACGTTGTCCCAAAGTTCAAGGTTTGCGTTTACGCCCCTTCCTAATATTCTGTTCGGTGTGTACGCTAGTTTCTAGATGGTGCGAAGTATCACTTCCTACTTTTTTGTTTGTTCTATTGCGTGATGGTAAAGTTGAGGATGTTTAGCTTAATTTATGGCATATTCATATTTGCGTTTTATGTATTTCAGAGTAGAAGTCCACATTATCTACGAACTGCTCGCATGGAATTCTTAGGAAGAGTAATTCTTCTTTGATGAGTGTTGACCTCTTCTTGCGTTTGTCGATAAACGCAAGAGGAGGTTAACACTCATGGTGATCACCATGTTGTTTATAATTTTGTCTTTTCTGAAAATGTTATAAATGTATCACTGAAAGAGAAAACCTGAAAAAGTGTCTTCTCTTCACAGATTGATTTCGAGTATCATGGAGAGGTCGATTTATAGTTTTTTCTATTTCGGGGATCTTAGCTTGGATGGGGTCCCAGTTCCACTATATAAATCAGAGGTTGTGGTCTGTATTCTCTTTTTGGTTTTGTTCGTATTAGATTTGCATCTGTATTAGGTTGTGACTTTATTCTTTCCTTGTCGTCTTTTTGTACACTCTTCGCAAGTCAAATCCTTGTTTTGTTCCTTATAAAATATTCCTTGTTTAATTGCTTTTCTGTTGATTTCCTTACATTTCTTGTGAACCAGTTTTTTACACTTCTTACACTCGAGATCTAGACAGGTTCAATTGTAGTCTTTGTCGTCATCTTAACGTGCAGCACTCACATGTTCGAATTTTACTGAATTTGTATATTGTGCATTGACGCTTCATAACTGGGGGTGGTATCACCTCTTCGATTATAAGGGACGTCTTATTGGTCAAAAATGCTCTCTTTATTTGTTTATTGATCAGCTATTTTGTTTCCTTCAATGTTGATGTGGCCCGTAATCCGTTGTAATTTGTTGTTATGGTTTTTTTTACAACATTTACAATTCTACTTTAAAATAAAAAAAAGTTTGTTAAGTCGTGTTTGTTCAATTTGTTATTCTCATTTTTTAACTCAATTTGATGAAAATATTTTATTCTATGTATTCGTTTCAGCTAATGAATTATGTAACCAAATCGGGTTCGGAAGACGCAATTAAAGTTGGTTATGAATACTTCAAAGGGAATCAGAATAAAATCGGCCAAGATCTCTGGAAAGCTAATGATCAGTTCTATTGACATACGATAAAGAAACAGTGAATTTGATAGAAATATAGAGGTGTCGGACATGCATAAATTAATGAAATAAATATAACAGCTTGGAAATCAATAAATCCTATTTTTAAAATTATATTAGATGGGTAAGTGATTTAGACTTTAAGTTATAATTAGAATACAATTAAAAATTATTGTAAAAATGTAATTATTCTTTTTAAATGTCTATGTTCATTTATATATTTTATAATTTGTTAAATAATTATTACAATTCACAAGGTTTAAAATAGCATGTCTAAAAGTCTATAATGTTAAAATATTTCAATGAATTAGAAGTTCTAAAACACCCAGTATATATTAACAGGGTATATTGTTACATAATATGTAACAATATACTGGAGTGAACATATTATGTTCACTTCAGTAAAAAGATCAGAATTGATTAAGCAATCATTGATAACAAATATGAACAATGTTTTTGGTAATAGTAAACTACCAGACGCAATTCGAAAAGTGTCAATGGCCAATCAACGATCCAATATTAAAGAACCACGACAAGGAAACAATACATTTTGACCTAAATTTATCTTTACTCATGATAGGTAGCTAGCTGTACCCCTCTAACTTTAAGTCAGGAGCCTAGGTCTGCAAATTGGAGGATTTTTTTAAAATCAAGTGGATTGCATTTTTTATCTTTTATCTTGAATAATATATTGGCTTCCCCTCTCTAAAAATGCTATGGTTTGATAATTGTCCATCCAATAAAAGTTTTACACCCATTTAAACATGTTTGAATGATACTTTTCTCATGCTATACTATGCAATGTTAAATCAAATAAAATAAACCATGTCGTACAGTTTTATTTTTGAAAATGCTGCCATATCGAGCATTACACATGTTAGAATGAGAAAACGTGAAAATACTTTTAGTAGTTTCAAAATTTGTTTGCTGCTACTAAAAAATCTTTAGAAAATTAACCTATTTATTGAACATTTTAACCCTTTCCAATCGGTCACATAATGAAAATAATAATAAAATTATAATACTTTATAAGATTATTTTAAAAATTAAGACATGCTAGTAGTAACAAATATCTATCTATCAAATAACATTTGTTTGATAAAAAATTCTCGTGAATCTTGCCTTGGCTGCATGACTACATTTTGACGACACAAAAAGTGTTGATTGTTTCTCAACTGATGTTGCTAAAACAAGAAAATATTATTTAGACTTAATGTATATTTACTAAAATATTAGAATTAAAATCCTACTAAGGTGTATAATATTACATGAATACAATAAAATTAAAAGTAGAATGTCCATGAAAGTAGAATTTATAAATGTTCATAGATATTTAAATTAATATTCATCTAGACAAAATATGAAAAATCGATATTCTTTTACAAAAGGTAGTGTAGGAGTAAATTATGAAACCTAATCGTTTACCCACCCCTAAACAATTTGAGAATAACAAATTCATTAATTTTATTTACTAATTTTTATACATTAATATTTTATTGAATATGCA
>JAUZNC010031546.1:44969-62099 GCA_034780395.1 Vannuccia rotundouncinata
CTAATTAAAGCTATCATAAATTAAAGACATATTAACGATATAATATTCAAATACTCACGACCATTGAACGATTAGCGAAGGAATTGTCTGAATCGAATGGATTTGTCATATTTGAATATTGCAAGCTAAAAAGATACAATGAAATATTATTTTTAGTATAAAAAATCCTATAAATAACAACGTTAGGCTGCATCTTTTTCATTATTAATTGTTTAGAATGAGCAAAAAAATTAGACTTTAAAAAAAATGTTATGTCTTTAATAATAAAGTCATTCAAAATATAAAATAATGCAAGATTCGTTTTTTAGTTTATCATTACATACGAAGTATCAAAAAGAAACACTCCGGATGAGTTAATTTTTTTAGCAAAAATAGTTAGATGTAATAAATCACTTAGTTTATTAACTCAGTGTACCTAAACCTTCTAAAAAGAGCCATTTAATTTTGGTTCATAGTTAGGTTTCATGAATAGCAGCTTAAAAATTGAGAAATTCAAACAAATTAATTTACACTATTTGTAAGAATATGTAAAAAAAGTAAACAATTATATAAAACCAATTTGTATTTATAAAAACAAGGCCAATTGCAAACAAGTTATATTTATATATTTTCAACGAACAAAAATTGGAACCAATGATCACAGCCATTTAATTGAACGGAAGAAATAAACCTTAAATAAAAAATAATAATATTAATAAAAACGTAATTTATAAAAAGGTTTATTAAATTACACAAATGTGTCCATACACAATTATAAAAATGCAGTTTATTTATAAGCTAAGCTTTCATAGCATACGACACGGTGAGATCTTTTAAAGATGAGATTTTAAAACTATTAACAATCAATATAAATGGATTCATGGCTTTGGAGAACCTCGCAAAAAATCCTCCCGAATAGAAAGAAATTCCTGCGCCACGTTCGGATTCTCATCGATCCATCGCTCGGCTGTATTCTCTTTGAGCCAATTAGAATTGTCTGACTTGATCCCCAGCATAAGACTACCCAACAGACTCTCGACCGATTCTTTTGGGGCTGCCTCCTCTCTGGTGGTTGCCATAGTAACATGCTCGTTGTCACCACAATCGGTGATGACATAGTTATCGGAGTTTCCGGAGGTAACTTCTAATAAATACTTTCTCAGTTTGTTTAGATCTGGTGTATTTTTAGATAAAAAGAAATCAGTGTAATTAAATAAAACGGATTCTTTTCGATAGAATACACAAAAAGATTTGATAATATTAATCAATAGTATTACCAATGCTTACAAAAAATTTAAATAAATAAATATAATTCTTTATAATAAAAGAGATGTCCACCTCTATGCAGAATTGAAATTGGACCAGCCATCCAGATACGCAACCATCCCGATTCTGTCATCTCAAGATTTCTGCCCTGTGTTATGGTAACCAGATTCGGCGGGAAATGTTGAATAAATTCCGTTTCTGATTTTTCGCTATTTTCTGGACTTAATAACTGAAATATAAAGTAGTAGTATATAAATAGTATAACAAACAACTTTATAATTATTTGCTTCTTCAGAAACAAAATTGAAATAACCGATTAATGAAAATGTGTCCTTAGATTCAATGGCAACTAACGAACCTGTGAGAAATTACACCAAAGTGCAAAATTTTGTCGGTGGAGGTGTATTTGATTATCAAACAAAGATAACGAAGACTTGATCATATCATAGCGACGATCCAGTTCGGAGAATAGTGTTGCCAAATAACGCTCGACAAACCAAGCTTAAACACAAGCAATTATAAATGAGTCTAATTAGAGATAAAAAAAAATTAAACACAAATAGAATAAAACAACTTCATTTCGGTATAATAATGATCAATAATCAAAATACTAATAAAGAAGAATATTATATTTTTAATGTAACTAATACCAGTGGAACTAACTTTTGTCTTCCAAAAGTGAGCAAACTGTTTGTCTGGAAATGGGTGAAACCGGAGCAACATCGGTCCAATAATCAAGAGCCCTCGTCAAGTTATCATCGGTGTTATTAGATAAGAGTAAGCAGCAGTTTAGGGAGGGACTGGACAATAGCTGAACATGAACAAAAACAGTTCGAAATACTTGTTTTATAAATTAACAATGAATTAAACAATGGATATCTATGAGCAAAAAGAACAATAGCTTCGACAGTTAAGAATGAAAAGTTTTACAAACTAGTATTGTAATGAAAATCACCTGGCCCAAATTGACCATCGCGTGTATATGACGTGAATTCAAAGTGATCTTTTCCGAATCCGACTGCATCAAACGTGGAAATCGAAAAGTAGCATCAATCAGAACTTCAACTCCATTTCTGTAACGATCAACCATAAACACTTCAAAGGATTCAATTTTAAATATACCAATTGCTTGATTATGTGATAAATAGAAATTATTAAATCTACGAAACGATGTCACATTGAATTTAAAATCGAATTTGAATTGGTAAATAATTCTTCCATACGTCATGAAAACGAACAATATAATATGTAACTAAATGCTGAGAAATCATGCATTGTTGGCTACACAATTATAAAAATCGAAAAGATTTCGCTCAAATAATAACAACAATTAATTTATTAACAATTTATTATTGAAGCTAATATATTTAAAACTTTAAATATAAACATACTATTTAATTTGAATGTGAACCATTACATTCTAAAGAATAAATGATGAAAAGACCATACCAAACAAAGTGTAGTACATAAAGTAATTAAATGAAAATTAGGAAATTGACTATAGGTAGTTATACATATTTTTATATAATAGTGCGGTTTGATATGTCATCCCGTGCGCTATTGCTGTGCAAATTGATTTTTTGCCATTTCTAATAAATTTAGGTCTCAGCAAATGAAAAATAGTGGGGTACACATTTTCAGACCCTGGAACCCATTTATATAGAACCTGGACCAGTCTTAATCGATTTATAATTGATTAAGACTATTTTTATGTTTTATTGTAGGATTCATTTCGAATTAATATCAGACCGAATCGTAACAAAAATTCAAGTATCAATGTCATTCCTAGGGGTTCAGGCCCACCAGCTGATCTCCAGGACCAATCAAAATCGATGATTTGCAATATTAAGCATATTTTTGACAATTAAATTGTTATTTTGAAGATGTGTATATGAAGCTTATAGTTATTATATTGCTTAAAATATTCAAATTAGTAATTTTGTCAACGCCTTCCCTGGTCCCGCGTAGTCATCATCCATGACCACCAATCAAATGTTTTTAAATTTAACATTATCTAACCTTAAATCCTTAGTAAGGGCAGTCTAACTTTTTGTATTATGTCAACCAGGTAAAAATGGTTAACAATTATCTAAATGTAGGAATACTCCAAAACAAATTACCAAAATGTGATCATGGGAACATTGTCAAAATGGCCACCAATTCCATATATAACGTAAATTCCCTATATATGCAAGAAAAACTTGAAATCGCAAATAACTGCATTATGATGCATTTGAATACATATAAAATATTACCAATAGATAGAAACATGTACATAACACATCAAAATACATCATTATCTTATGAAAAAATGTCCATGTTAGACTGTCTTTACTAATGATATAAACTTAGATTTAAAAACATCTGATTGGATGGTCATGGATGCTGATACCTGGAACTAGGGGACATTGATAAAATTACTAATTTAATTATTGTGAGCGATAAAATAACAGAACTAGCTTTATATAAAATCTTTAAAGTAACAATTTGATAGTCAAGGAAGCGTTTAATATAGAAAATCACCCATTTTGATTGGTACTGGAGGCAATCTGGTGGACCCGAACTCCTAGGAATGACCTTGAGACTCCTTTTGATACTATACAGTCAGAAATGAATTCAACAGCATAAAAAATTTACAATAATACAACAAAATAGTCTAAATTCGTTTATTATAGTCATTATAGGAAATATAATTTCAGAGCAGAGCCCCGTGGGCCTAAGATCGGTGCCGATAAAAATGGGTTCCAAGGGGCAAAAAAAATTGTACCCAACTATTTTTCCATTACTGAGATCTAATCTATCAGAAACTGCAAAAAAATCTATTTTCACAGCAATAGCAAAGGGCAACTATTTTAATGACTGTATGACCGACAGTTATGTCTTATTAAATGTAAATATATATATATATATACAATTACAATAATTAATACAATCTACCTGCTTGAAAAATCGTCAAGTTTCGACCATTCTGCTTTTGCCAAATCAGATGATTCCCAAATATCTTCTATAACAATAGCTGCGATGGGTTCCTCCTTAAAATGTGAATGTTAGTGTTATATTATTAAACTTTAAAAGCTGCACTTTCCATAACACCTTACTTTTAAAATGAGCTCTGTTGCTCTTTCAATAATTAAATTCGTATGAGACTTCTCAGTGTTCTACAATCAATAAAAATTTGTTTTAATTAAGTTATAATATTAATTGTTAAGAAAAAGGTTTTAATTATTATGAATTATTTTTAATATATATGTATAATGGAAGATATGTCATAGATTAACTAAAAAAAACTGATCTATAGAATACCTTTTACAAAATATAAATAGCTTTTAATGCTCATAAAAACGAATTTGTTGAGAGTTTAACATAGACATAAAAAAATTATGGTATCAGTTAATGTTTTAACAAAAATAAAAGCTAACAATAAATCATACTTTTTCATTGTTAAAACAAGACTCCAAAACATGAAATGAAAAAGCAGCAAAACGCTTCAATTCATTTGAATACAGTGGAGTGTTAGTTAAAATTATTCCTGAAAATAATAACATTACAATAATTATAAATGTAATTAATACAATAAAAATAATAGAGGTTATCTTAAAATAATATATTTACCTTTACTGGAATATTTCAATGTCGATATACAATTGAGGACAGAAAGTTGAGAAGAAAGAATTTGTCTCTGAAAAAAATATTTTTTAATATTGTGCTTCTTTTTCAGGATAATTGTTTTCCTTCATAAGACTACAATGGATGCTTACTTAATAACCTGACTTGAAATATTATAATTATACAAGTAAAATATTGAACAACTTTTAACTGATAAGGCATACATATATAAATTGTCCTGATACTGACTTCATTGAATCTACTTATTAAACATTATTATGGAAATAGATGTCAATGTGCTTTATCTATATTTTTTAAAGGAAAGAACTTGGAGAAATGAAGACAAATTTTTGGCATAATATACATACCTCTGTTAGGTTATATCCAGATACATACTTCTCCAAAAAGGATCTGTAAAACAGTAAAATGATGATTAAATAACACAATCAGTATTACATCTTTTTCATATACCACACTTACAACTTTATAGGAGCAACATCAACATTGCATAAAGAATTGTGAAGATTTGCTTGTGTTAAAGTTGGCAGCTTTTAATAAAAAAATGTATATTGAATGAATACTGACCATAAAAAAATAGGAGTACAACCTTTATAATCAATTTTTTATACTATTTAAAGTAATTACAATAATATTAATTCATAATAATTTATATACTATATGCCTACCTACCTTTTCCGTTAATATATAGCTACATAAATTCACATCTTCTCTTGTCATTTTTAATCTAAAATAACAAACAAGAAATATATTCAAATTTTTAATATTTTATCATATTACTATAAAAACTACATTTCCAAATGTATAGAGACCAGTTTAAATAGTAATTATTGTTATACCAATTATACTAATCATATTATCAGATGTATCACATACTAATATGATAATATCATTTGCAAAAAATGCAGATATTCATTATTGAAAATGGAAATTCTGTAAAGGTCTCTTGACTTATTCAGTTATCTAACATCAACTCACAAAACTCAAGCCATTGGTCATCATCAGGATTATTCAAACATTGTGAATAGAAAAAGGATTTTATGGTTAATATATTTTCTCATTAAATAAATGGTCCTTTAATCTGAGATAAATATTGGCATTGCCAATATTAAAAAAATCGAAATAGAACTAATTTCAAAGACATTGGTGAAGCATTAATTCTACATGAAATTGATGAATAGAAAAATACAAATTGATACATAAACAAAAAAACTTACAGAAAAAAACATCTTATTAAGCAGAATTAGTCAAGATATTAAATATTATTGTTAAAAAAATTACAATTGCTGTTCTAATATCTACCTATTCACAAAAATTATATTTACATGACAGCCTTCATTATCATTAATAAGTGATAAACAATAGGAATAAGAGTATTTTTCATTTTTGGTTAAATCTTAGAGGATGACAGGGATTCAAAGATCAAATATGTGCAATTAATGACAAATATAAGAAAATAATTTCTGGTTTTGTTCATGACAGGTCTAATAATATTTATTCAAAATTAAAAGAAGAAAACTGAATACATTGAGAAGGTAGGTACTAAAAAAATAAAAATATTATTGATAAATCTGAAACAATTGATGTGGCACTAGATAAGTTCTTAGGATTTACAATAAAAAATAATTATTTTTTCAGGCTTTGTTAATATTGCTCAACAATTGACTAATTTGTCCAAAAAGAATAACAGCTTTATGTGGGGTAAAAATCAAACAAAAAGCTTTCAATAAATCGAAGAAATCTTTTAAAGAAGCACCTGCAAAACTATACAAAATACTCCAAAGGATATTATTATGATCATAGATACAAGGAACATTATTAAATAAAAGTGTCTAATTTGCTAAGTTGCTAATAGTTTATAATACAAAGTAACAAAGTTTATAATACAACTCAGAAGAAATATATAATACAATATTTTTTAATTTTCTAGAAATGGTTATGGTTCTAAATACCCCTAAATACTGGTTCTAAATACTATTGGATTTTTGTAAATTTTATTTGTCTTGGTTAAGTGAATTGCTTACTTTAATAAAAGTAAAATAATGTTGACTCACTCTATTTACCTAGATAACTATTCATCAAATAAAAAAAACATATACAGGGTTCATATATACTATTTGCTCAACAAAATTCCCTGACTTGTCCATGTTTTCCAGAGATTTTTTTTAAAAAATTACATAGAAATATACCAGCAGTATTATAACTTATTATCTCAATAAATTAAAGTGAATAATTGTTTATACTGATATGAAATTCCCTGACTTTTCCAGATTTTTCAGAAGCATATGAGCCCTATAAATAGTATTTTTAATGAGTAAATTCTCTAGATATAAAGTTTAGCAATAATTTATATATTATCAGATGCATCACATACTAATATGCAAGTATATCCTAATATACTAATATCATTTATAAAATAAATTTAGAAATGCAATACTGAAAATTGTGTTAAATACAGTTATCTAACATCAGCTCATCAAACTGAAGCCTTTGATTATCCTTGATCAGGAACATTGTAAATAACAAGCATATATTGTATACATTGTATCCTTCTTTAAATATTGTAAATAGCAAGAATTTATTGTTGACTGCAACAAATTTAACTCATCTAATAAGTGGATTGAAGTATCAATTAGCATGATCTATAATAGCTGAGTAAACCATAATGCTTTATTGTCATTTAAATATTATAATTTAAAGATTAAAAATGTTGCAGAAGTTTAAATAATATAAATATATAGATATACTTATTTTTAATTTTTAGATGTGTTTTACAGACAGGGTTTGCACAATTTTTACAAAAACCATTTCCACATTTTTCTAAGATACTCAAGATATAAATTCAATTAAAAGAAAGAAAAAACAAAATTAATTACTAGATTAAATATATTTTCTACCACACATAAAATAATAAATCACACTATATATAGCAGTTTTAATTATAAACAAGAGTTTTTTTCTTTTTTTCTAGAGGCTATAGGGAATATATGTCCTGTCTCATCCCAAAAATGTCCATGGGACAGGATAGAGTGGTAAGTATTAAATGTCCCAAAAATAGGTATTAAATGTCCAAATACATCCTAGGGACATTTATTATAAATAAGACAAGTAGTAAACATCAACTGGATGTGGGTAATAAATGTCCCCTCAAAAATATAAATCACTTAATAAAACTAATTTTAACCTTAGATATTTAAAATTAATTTTGTTAAAAAATTTCATTTGTTGGGATGTTTATTTCCTACATCCTGTAGACATTTACTACTTATTTATAATAAATATTCCATTTTCATTTAATACATTTATTACAAATATTACATTTTCATTTAATACCTAATTTTGGGACATTTACTATTTACCATACCATCCAGTTCCATGGAATGCATTTTTGGGATAGGATAGGACAAATATTATCATAATAAACAATCAATCCTGAAAATCAGATTTAGTTAATGTAATACTAATAGCAGGACATAAAAAAGCTTATATCCATATCATTAAAAATTGTAGACATTGTGAATTTGACAAATTTTTCTTTGATATGTATACTTTGTGATATTCATTAGCCTTTAGAAAATCCCAATCTCACAAGACTATAGATAGTATAATATGGTTTATTACAAAAGAAAACAGACCATGTCATTGAAAATCTGATTTCACTGGGCAGACTTGGACATGAGGATTAATTAGAAATCATATATAAAAGAATAGAAACAGGCTAGTAAAATATTCTGTATACAAAAGATCTGGGATGCATGGGAACCCTGGTCTTAGAATATTTATTGTTGGTTTTAAATGAATTATTACAATACTTTTTTCACTTTTGCATGCAGAGCCAAATTTTATATATAAACAGGTAATCCTGTGTAATTTAGAGCAGGTCAATTTTTAGAAGTATAAATTAATACCAAAATTGCAGGTGAAAAATATTTCAATAGTGCATTTTAATTGTATTAAATACTAACCACAGTAACAGCGCAGACAGTACAGTGTACTAAAAGCATATTAAAATCAAGGAAGAACCTGCAGACATGGCGGCCATGAAAGCATTGTTATTCATTAGAGATATGGCGGTCTGTAACTTAGTAATATTTTATAATAAAATCAACAACAATAAAAGTCGATACAAAGCTTAAAACCAATCTTATTTGTAAGTTCAAGACCCGGCAGAGCCGGGTCTACCACACCTTCAGTCAATAACTTAGTAATATTTCATAAAAGTCGATACAAAATTTTTTTTGTTAATGTTTATTAAAATAAATATTTTAAAAATCTCGCCGTGTCTTTAAATTTGAATAGGTAAGGAATTGTGTAAACGGCCGCCGTGTCTCCAATGAATAACAATGCTTGCACGGCCGCCGTGTCTGCAGGTTCTGCCTAAAAGGCAAAGTATATTGATTACCACTAAAATCCGAAAATATATTTAAATTTTAGTTTAAAAAAATAATAATAAAATTTAAAACAAATATTTGAACATAACACTATAAAAATTATGAGTTACCTATTAAAATACTAATATTTATTATAAACTATAAACTAAAAAAAAATAATTTTATTTTTGAAGATTTAAATTAAATTACCTCATGCAATTATTAATCAATACACTATTACAGATATAACTGATAATATTATTAAGAGTTACCCTGCAATGGCTTAATATAATATAATATATATAATATATTATCTTGAGGAAAAACTGACTAATATTCAATTTTAATAAATATCCGTGGAGGAATATATCTATATCAATAATTAATACAAAATTCATTGGAGTTTTTAATGTATTTCAATTAGGTATAGAATAATTACAGAGACATTTAAAATCATATAAATAATTAACGAGCGCATAACGAATGTTCTACGCATAGAGTAATTATACATAGAGTTTCAACTCTTAATGATTATTTATGCAGTTTAGTACTACTCTTCGTCTACCATAAGCTTTTTCGAAATATTTATTTAAGAAATAATAGAAGTAAAACTGTTTTTGTAATAAAACAGTTTTTGATATAAATGTAATTAATTATACTTTACAGACAATGTTTGTATCTTAAATTTGCTTAAATATAGAAAGTTGCTCTTAAAAATGAATTTAAATTTAAATATATGATACTACTCTTTGTCTACCCATTTATGCAAACTTTATAGAAATACAACGATTTTCCATTGAGAAAAATTTACAATGCAATGCATATAGGAAATCAATAATTGAGTTGCAACTCTATGTATAATTATTACTCGATGGTTCTACGCATATGTATATACACATCATAATTAATGATTATTATTGTTCGTATGCTAAAATTTGATAAAAAATATATGTTATTTATCGACGTGTTTAGCTGACATATTTGCGAATTATGAAAATTAAATCTTAATAAGAAATCAATGGGCAGTAATTAATCAATAAAATTGTCATTCAATATTTGAAATTGTTAATTATTTTTAAATAATTCACAACCAAAGAAATTCATAGGTTATTTAAATTTTTAATGATAAAAAACAATAGATATTATAGTTTATATGTATATATTATACGGTATATATTTTTTCTTTTTAAAAAGGGAATTCAATCAATTAATAATTATGATCAAACGCCTATTAAAATATGCAATATTGATTGAAATCCCTGTTTCAATCGAAACTATTAAGTTACGTAGAGTCATTGATTTATATACTATTTATCTAGACCGGCAAACTGATCAAAAAACATCCAGAGCACATTTCAATTATATACGGAATTAGTTTCGTTTTAATGAGAGTTTTCAATCAATAATAATCGTTTGAGTAATTAATAAATTTCATTAATTTTAGAATTAATGTTGAACTTCCGCCCATCAATTTGGCATTGAGTATCGATATAGATATATTCCTCCGCGGACGTTTATTACTATTGAATATTAATCAGTTTGCCGGTCTAGATAATTAATAATATATAAGTCATTGTATAATGACCACTCGTTATTGATTGGAATGGAAAAATATCATAACAATACCATATTATACATTGACTTATATATTATTTTTCATCTTATGCGGGAGTGAAAAGTAATTGCTTACATATTAAAACTGAGGAATGAAAAGTCCATTATCCTCCCTCATAAAGTGGACTTTATCCTCTCTCAGTTTTTTGACACCGCTCGCATCGCTCGGGTTGACCAACAAAACTGCGGGAGGAAAAGTCTACTTTTCCTCCCTCATGAAAATAGCTATATCTAAACCGGCAAACTGATCAAACAACGTCCAGAGCTCATTATTTCAATTATATATACCGCGGTATTTAAATAGTTTTGTTTTAAAGAGGGAATCAATATAAATATTTTAATAGAATTTTGATCATTAACAAAACAAATATGGCAGACCATCGAGACCATTTATGTACCTGTGCGCTTAAAATATAGCCTCATACTAGTTTTAGAAAACTTGAAAATATTTATAGTAAATCAGTTATTATATATTGCTGGTTTGTACATTTTTTATATGAACTGTAAAATAATTATTTTATCATCGATAATCGTGGGATTCATAGGATACACTATAATAGAACTTTTACCGCCTACAGAAATCCTATCGGACATATTTCGAAATCAAATTGTAAGACTTTCGTAAGATCTGTAAGATTGCCTTATAGGACATTTTTAAAATCATATGGATATCATAAAGGACATCTTTCAAATCTTTCACGATCTTTAGGATTTCTGTAGGATCGGTAGGATAACTGTAGGATCGGTATGACATCTAGCTGTTGGATGATTTTTAGTGTAAAAAATCTGAATTATACAATTTATTTTGTATAAGTATATGACAGTGAATTATGGGGCACCTTCTTACAGATCTTAATTCCATTTAATTAAAGCAATTAAGTTAATTATAGAAAGTTAAATGCAATGAAAGTAGTATATTTTTTATACATAAGCTTCATTAATATGCTTAAATAATTTGAGTATATATATATATGTATAAAAACATACTTATTTCTAATACCTATAATACAATAACTAATATATTTGTATATATATAAAAAAACTACTAGTTACTAAAATGGATTACATTGTTCTTCTATTGTCGTCAAAAATCTAAAAGGGAAAAAAATTTTAAATTAAAATAATAAACAAACAAAATTAAAAAATAGAAGATAAAATTTAATAAATTGTTGATTTTTCAATTATTTGTATTTTATGAATAAACTCATGACACATTCTAAATTAAATTAAATTTTAATTGAATTTAATTTAAAATGTGTGATTTACAATTTTTTTTAATTAAAACTTACCTGAAATTTGCTTTTTATTTGTTAAAATTTTTGTGTGTAACAATGAACGTTTTTTTAAATTGAGTGCATTTTCACAATTTTGAGGTGTTTTACTAGATTTTCTGGATTTGATTTGATTATCAATTAATGGTGGAATACGCGCCACCCTAGACGACAAAGGACGTCTTATTTCAGTGTTGTTAGTAGAGATACGTGTATGTGAGCTACAAGCGGATTCATTGCGTTCCAATGTTGAATACCGATTGATTTCACATGAATTATTTTCGATTTTATCGATGGGATCAAAATTATGCTGCACAAATCGGTTATACATAAATATCTTTTCATCTAATCTAGAAAGAAGAATGTTGATATTTTGTAAAGACAGAGAATGATTACTTAAACCAGATATGAGTTCGTTTATTTTTATATGCCCAATTCGCGAAAATATAACTTGATTTAATAATTCTTTATCGTTGCATGTTCCCACGTGTGCATACATTTTCTTGTTTATATTTGTTGATCCATATTCAGAAGAAGTCATTTCAAGTTTTTCAAGATATCCACTAAAATCCCAACCAGACCGAGAAATATTTTCCAAATTATTTAACACATTTTCAAAAGGTATCATACATTCATCCAAAACATTTAACATAGATTCAACTTGATGCATATTTACATCGACATTTTTCGTCCAAGTTGCTAATTTGTCTAAAGTGTTTGTCTCGTATTTTTCACTGAAAGATTTATTTGATATTTTGTTATTTTGAAATTCTCGGGAAACTAATTTATTATTCTTACTAACATGCTGTTCAATTACATTTGGTATTTTCAACGTTGTTTGGCAAATGTTGATCTGTTCATTTTCTTTTTCACATTTGAATGGAATGTTGCGGTGTAAGGAGGAATTCATGCTGGGACCATTATGTTGTTGTAATATTTTTGAATTTCCCAATATAGATGAATGGCTATTATTGTTTTTATTTTTAATAGCGTTGTTTTCTTTTGTATTATGCTTCTTAAATTTTTTTTGAGTAGATAAAACTAAATTAGAAACTTTATTCGCTGATAGCCATTTTACTGATAGACATCCGCACCACATATTAATGCAAAACGAAATATTTTAATAAAACGAACTTTTGGAAAAATAATTATAAGCACTAATATTATTTTAATTATTCAATATAATTTACTATTGATCATAGATATCATATATAGAGAATTACTATTAATTTTAAAAAAAAACAATGATCGATGTGATTTTCAAAACCTACAATGGGAGATAAATTACAACATATACTTGATACCTAGTATATAACTCTATATAGGTATATTGAAACCTCAACAAACTAGTTCTTTTTATAACAGCTACTATTCTCAAACGATTTCATATTTTGAAATAATTCTAATTGCATCTGGTAACGCAGCCTCGACTTAATCAGGAACCCAAATTTCATGCCCGTAGCTATATTATAGTCTTGGAAATATAAGTTTCAAAAATCACATAATTTTGTAATTATTGGCCCCGATAACGACCTCCAAACTTTAACCGATTTTGATGAATTTTTTACATCTATTGGAAATGTGCTAAAGATGAGAATTATTATTTTATATGAAAAAAAACATTGTTAAGAGCCTAATTTAGCATAGCAACAATGGATTTAAGGCAGTCATTGAAAAAATATTTAATATTTTGAATCATATCGTACATTAATATAGATCTATTATAGATATCTGTGTTTATGAATCATACCTATATAATGAAACGTTAGATATAAAGGTTCAAAGTCTATTCTTTTCTATATTACCGTTTCGTTGCAAAAGTCGAAAATATTTCCGAAAATTAAAATGTCCAAAATATTGCAGATCTTCAAAAAAGGTAAGGTGCTCCGATAGCATCCAAATTATAAACAAATAAACTATATACACTTTGGTGCATCTTTTAGCAATATTTCCCTCATAGAAATTGACTTTGGTTTAATATTGCCTTTAATTGTTATGATTGTCAATTTCTATGATTTATTTCACTTTATAAAACTTAGTGGTTTTTGAATTAGTCATTTCATATTTGACGATTTTCAAAATATTACCGGATAAAAAAAGCGCGGATTTAAAACACGAGTTTTCGGTTTGACATAATGAGCTATGAAGACAGATATCTCTCTAAATTTATGCTATTTATATTGCAGATTGTCGACAATAAATAATGACTTAAGTGTATTTTATCAAATAAATTTTATCAGAAATACTTCAAAAATGACTAAATTTGGACATTGTTATCGATTATAGGCTTGATCATAATTGAGCGTTATTATGACGTAACTTTCGAGTCTGCATCCTAGAAAATTGTATTTTGCATGTGTATGCTAAATTTCAAATCAATCGGAAGAAAAGTGTTGATTCCAGAGAGTCGGAACTGAATATACAATTTATTAATATAAATACAATTTAAGACTACTATATATATATATAGATATACGTATATTTTAAACTAATGATATTTTAAAAATGTGTAATTTAACGGAACTAAATTTATAGTTATAGAAGATTTAAATATATATAGGCTATAGAATGTATAAGTAACAAATAATAAAACATATTATAGGCATTTAACAGTAGTATGATCGTTTACATATAAGCAGAAAAGGGGTGGTTAAAACTATTTGGTGTACTAGCCAAAAGTTAAAAAAAAATTTTTTAATTCACCAAATGTCGCTATAAAGTTCGGCAATATTTTTAAAATCTTAACAAATTCTCCGTAGTTTCTTAGTAAAACCAATACTTTTTTCGACCAATAGAAACTAAATTTTTTATACTCATTTGAACCGTTGATAATTAAAATCTATATAATAAATTGAATATATCGTCAACTTCTCAATCAATAATATCAACTACAAATGAAGTGTTAGCTATAGGTATTGAAAAATTGATATAAAATCAATTATGTTTATCTAGATCGGAAACCTTAATTAAATTATATCCGTAATATAAGGGATTAAAAATAAAAAAATATTAATGAATAAGAATGCATAATTAAAATTCAAAAGTTTATAGTTTCGGTTTATTTAGCTATGAACATGAAATCTGTCGTACTGAATAATTCAAGGCAGTACTATTCGATGCGATAGGATGTTTCAAAATTATATGGTATTTTTGAATGTGAATGTGACACAAGTACACACAACTGGCGAGTTTGGTAAAGTTCTATAATGCCTAATGAGTATAGAAATTGTCGCGCACACATAATTCTATATAATTATATATGCCGATCATACGAACGATATAGAAATGTACATGTTCGACAAAAACGGTTTGAAATGGTATTATTAGCCAAAATAACAAAAAAGTGTGTTATCTTGCTTATACCACAAAGAAATGATATACCATAAATTATGTTAGCTAGCTTTCACAAAACTATTTTCTGATTTGAGCTTTAACTACGTTATAGGGAAACTAATATACATTAATTGCTAACTGGTAACATAACTAATTACCTACTAACAGCTAAATAAATTAATATTTAAGAGAAACAACTTTATTATTATATAAGTTACTAACGTAGTGTAATGTTTATTACTCTTATTATATTCTACCATATATTATAGAAGCATATTATAGTTATTAAAAGTATATATAATGATTATTTCGTAAAGGTATTAATATGATTTTTGAAAAAACGTAGATAGCTCAAATCATAAAATAGTCACGTAAGAGCCAATTATTGTTATTGGTATATCATTTATTTTGTGGTATGATTTAACACCGCGTGATATATATACACCGCGTAGCCTTTTTGTGCGTTTTTCGTGCGAAACTGATGTTCGTGGGTTTTTAGGATCCATACTATGTTTTTTATGCATTTTTTCGTTATCATGGAGTTTTTTCACGAAAAAAACGGTCAGAAAATACCTCGAAATGCATACTGTGGACACTGTAATACACTTTTTGCATTTTGGCTAATAATAATATATGTCATCATCGGGTAAGTATCCCATGCTTAAAATAATCTATAATAAAACTATGCGCATAACATAATAAAGAGATATTTTTATAAAAGTATTTTCAAACCAAAATTATTAATATTTTTATATAAAAATAATATAATAATATGTTTATCTACTTTCAAATTGTGGAAAAATTAAAATAAATCTCCATTGATAAAAAACTTAAAGGAATATATATATATTAAAACATTATAATATATTTAATTATTTTATAGTTTAGTTAAAATAAAATAAAAAATCTATATGAAAAAAAACATAAATTTTATAGAACTATTTTTATTAGTAAATAAATTACTGGAAACATTAAATAAATATAGTATGTTTAATTTAAGCCCTTACATATCTTCATGTAAATTCATTTATTATATTTAGGACTTATATATTTCTACGTTCAGCATACAGTATACAATTCGTTTTATTTTATTTTTAATCAAGCATTGACTTATATTATTGAAAAGGTATGCTAATAATTTTTTTTATTAATATAAAATAGATATTTTTATCTTTAAAAATACATTGCTTTTATATTTATCTAAATTGTACTAAAGGTATAAAAGTCTTTTATAAAGTCTTGGATCTTCAAAAAAATAATTTTTAAGGCTTATAAGTTTTTTAGAGTACAACATTTTTTTATGATTAAATTACAGTATTTTTTTTAATGAATAAGTTTTTTTATATTTTTTAAATAATAACATATTTTTACAATTTTAAAATGTTAAATCCTAAATAAAAATCCTTGATAAAAGATGCTTAATATGCAAAATTAATGTGTATTTCATGCAGATATAATTAACATATAATCTTTTATTATATAATTATATTCCAAAAAATAAAAAGCTTTATTTGAAAAAGTTATCTTAAATAAGTCTTGCATTTTTTGTGAGAGAAGAACATGAACCCTGTGCTGGCAATTTTAAATATTTAATGCTTATCATCTTTATTTTAAAATTAATTTAAATATTGTTTGTGTATTCTATCTTTATTAGTTAAAACAAATCACTATTA
>JAUZNC010031547.1:0-20506 GCA_034780395.1 Vannuccia rotundouncinata
TCGCTTCGCTCTCTCGTGATAATAGATATCCTCGTATAGAAAAGTAGCACTTTTCCAATTTCAGGAAAATAGCTATTAACGAAGCAGTTTTGACTTCTTTGGAGCCACCAAAACCAATTAATATTCGACCCAAATGTTGTATACTTTAATTTTTTCATAGTTATTTTTCTTTCAACAATAACTTCATTTATTTATGAGTGTAAATTTACCTGTTTTTTTTATATTGTGTACTTTTAATCAATGAATAAAACATCTTTGGCAAATTAAAGAATGTAACCGCTGAACATAATTGTTGTAGTTATTATCTTCAACTAATCCTTTTCATAATTATTTATACATGTCATCGGTGTGACGTAGGTATAATACAGATAAATGTGTGTTGACGTTATATTTATTTTATGCATTAACTTTTGGCGCTATTATTTTTAATTGTCGATTTTTACGTATGACTTGCTAATTTAATCTGTAATTGTTATATATATATATGTATAGCATGGTATAATTGCATTTATTTATTCAATTGTATGACCTTACATCAATTAATGTTTGACAATAAGTCATATTCCATCATACCATAAAACTTTAGTGACAACAAAATAAATTTATAGCCGGGAATTACCCCCAGCTGCACGTTATTACACCAACAAGTCAATAAGTATATTTCTATGTTTTTTTTAGTATCTGTGACACATGATAAAACGTTTAATATATTGTCTGTATATTTTATAATATTTGCATTATTAGTCAATGGCATGTGTTGCAAAAACGAATTTGTTTCAGAATGCCTTTAAGAAAAAATCACAACGCCACAAATGGTCCCATAAATTGACCACAAGACCACATTAAAAAAGATTATGCGACGTATGGGAACTATATAATGAAATATATGAACCCATCAAGCATCAGTATTTCCTGCAGAAGAACCTATGTCAGAACCTATATATCTTCATTGCTCACACAAGATGCAGCCATATTTTATGTTAAATTTTTGGGACTTTTGAAAAAAGCTTTTATCGCCAATAAGACCCTATTTGATGCAATATGCTGGAAATAAAATATACCCAGTACGAAATTGCTAAGCTAGATCCAAATTTTGTATTCAAAAGGATCGCTAATATAAAACGGTTATAGTACACCTGACATTTTCTAATAAATCCAAACGTGTTTTCCGATGATGAGTATGTGGCATCAGAGATGTTGCAACTGCAGGGTCCTATATTCAGGTTCCATATGGGTAAGACATGTGTCCTATGCACAGATAATGACAATACATATATATGTGTGACTAATGTTAGTTTTACCGATGTGGTGAACTTTTATATTATGGATTGTATTATAATGTGTGCGTTATGAAACAATTATAATTATAGCTAGCTTGTGATTTAAAACATATTTATTATGAGTTTATCTCAACTTTTCTTGGGCATAGAGATAATGCTGAAGCGTAATATTTTATTTAAAAATTCAATATTCAGCTATATGTATTGACAAAATATCATTTTCCTCTTACTATACGTCGTTAAATTACACCACCTTCCCCTTCTATAACTAACATTTGGAATTTAATTTTGTCAATCTTATGATTTTTATAACTTCCACCGTTTTTTGATAGTAAATTAGGAGGATTTCCATTTTTCAAATATGTGTTCGTGCCAAACAATAGAACGGAAGTTCAGAAAAGTGCTGCACTCTCAATTGGGAGTATTTTAAATAATAAATTGAAATCTATATTCTATAGAAGTTAACCTTTGTCGTCGTATAAGTTATAAACCGATCGAGAACAAGGGCAATGCAAATGTAAAATTGTTTGAAACATCTTTGGCAAATTAAAGAATGTAACCGCTGAACATAATTGTTGTAGTTATTATCTTCAACTAATCCTTTTCATAATTATTTATACATGTCATCGGTGTGACGTAGGTATAATACAGATAAATGTGTGTTGACGTTATATTTATTTTATGCATTAACTTTTGGCGCTATTATTTTTAATTGTCGATTTTTACGTATGACTTGCTAATTTAATCTGTAATTGTTATATATATATATGTATAGCATGGTATAATTGCATTTATTTATTCAATTGTATGACCTTACATCAATTAATGTTTGACAATAAGTCATATTCCATCATACCATAAAACTTTAGTGACAACAAAATAAATTTATAGCCGGGAATTACCCCCAGCTGCACGTTATTACACCAACAAGTCAATAAGTATATTTCTATGTTTTTTTTAGTATCTGTGACACATGATAAAACGTTTAATATATTGTCTGTATATTTTATAATATTTGCATTATTAGTCAATGGCATGTGTTGCAAAAACGAATTTGTTTCAGAATGCCTTTAAGAAAAAATCACAACGCCACAAATGGTCCCATAAATTGACCACAAGACCACATTAAAAAAGATTATGCGACGTATGGGAACTATATAATGAAATATATGAACCCATCAAGCATCAGTATTTCCTGCAGAAGAACCTATGTCAGAACCTATATATCTTCATTGCTCACACAAGATGCAGCCATATTTTATGTTAAATTTTTGGGACTTTTGAAAAAAGCTTTTATCGCCAATAAGACCCTATTTGATGCAATATGCTGGAAATAAAATATACCCAGTACGAAATTGCTAAGCTAGATCCAAATTTTGTATTCAAAAGGATCGCTAATATAAAACGGTTATAGTACACCTGACATTTTCTAATAAATCCAAACGTGTTTTCCGATGATGAGTATGTGGCATCAGAGATGTTGCAACTGCAGGGTCCTATATTCAGGTTCCATATGGGTAAGACATGTGTCCTATGCACAGATAATGACAATACATATATATGTGTGACTAATGTTAGTTTTACCGATGTGGTGAACTTTTATATTATGGATTGTATTATAATGTGTGCGTTATGAAACAATTATAATTATAGCTAGCTTGTGATTTAAAACATATTTATTATGAGTTTATCTCAACTTTTCTTGGGCATAGAGATAATGCTGAAGCGTAATATTTTATTTAAAAATTCAATATTCAGCTATATGTATTGACAAAATATCATTTTCCTCTTACTATACGTCGTTAAATTACACCACCTTCCCCTTCTATAACTAACATTTGGAATTTAATTTTGTCAATCTTATGATTTTTATAACTTCCACCGTTTTTTGATAGTAAATTAGGAGGATTTCCATTTTTCAAATATGTGTTCGTGCCAAACAATAGAACGGAAGTTCAGAAAAGTGCTGCACTCTCAATTGGGAGTATTTTAAATAATAAATTGAAATCTATATTCTATAGAAGTTAACCTTTGTCGTCGTATAAGTTATAAACCGATCGAGAACAAGGGCAATGCAAATGTAAAATTGTTTGAATATTATAATTAAATATTGTCTCAACGACATAACAAATATATAGTTCTTTTTCGAGGTTTATATATGCACGGAATTTTAATTAAAACCTTGAACATAATGAAAAATAAATAATTGAAACAAATTTAATTCATTTAATTCATTTAATAATTCAAAGATCATTCGAACTGAAGTATATAATACACTATTAATTCACATTCATATCATATAAAAAGTAAACTGCATCCCTTTTTTGAAAACAAAGTGCGTAAAGATCATGTTTTATAAACTTCGCTTTTATTTTCAAGGAAAATATGATGTAAAATTATTCAGTTTTGGTTAGTTTACTAAATCGAAGTATGGAATATAAAAGAAAATGATTTGAATATAAAACATTTTAACAGCTTTTTAAATACATTTTCATACAATAGTAATGATTTTAAATTTTATCAACTTGTTATAATTTAGTAAATCGAAATATTATAGGGGCTGTTCTGAAATGACGTCACTCTTGAAGAGGGAGTGGGATTCGTTTAAAATGTGACAAACGTGACGTGGGAGGTGAGGGCGTCACATTTCCATTTTTTGTGCATGTTTTAAAGTGCAATAAGAATTAGTAAACTACAGATATAATATAAATTTTCAAAATTGTATAAATTAATATAATGAAAGGTAAAATTTAATTGTAATATTTATTTCAAATTAGGTGGGGGATACCATTAAATATTGACGTCATTTTTTGAGGGAGCCTTATTTTGTGACGAAGTGTGAAAAGGAAGGAAGGGGTTCAAAAGCCTCAAAAAAGTGTGACGGCTTTTCAAAACAACCCCTACTTAATATAATATAAATAAAATAATATTGTTTTAAATTATCATAATAACACTTGTTTGCGCTTGTTTTATATCGCCAAAATTTTGCACTTTCATATCTTCCTCCACAACTTTGT
Source organism: Vannuccia rotundouncinata (assembly GCA_034780395.1). NCBI lineage: Eukaryota > Metazoa > Platyhelminthes > Proseriata > Coelogynoporidae > Vannuccia > Vannuccia rotundouncinata. Next base: position 4,298 of record JAUZNC010031547.1, read on the forward strand.
TTGTGGAGGAAGTTTTAATATTATTTCATTATTTTAAATACACATTTGTTTTTTTCTTCATATAAATGTTGTGTAAATTTGTTATATTAGAAGTAGTCAAAACTACATTTTTTTGATTATAAGTAGATTTAAATATGTAAAGAAAATTAAAAACATCCTAAAAATGAAAATGTATTTGACTATGAATTGGGTGTCAACTAAATTGTTTGTGCAAAATTATGCATCTAACATAACTAATACAATCAGAATTCAGTACCTATATATAGTTGCTAACTATTTTAATTAGTATAGGCTGTTAATAGTTTCTTTAATACACTACCAGAAAATAACTATAAATGGTAATAATATTTGCTTACCATTCAGAGATTATTATTTACTATTCTGAAATTATTTAACTAAAGGGGATTTTAAAAATTTTATAATTATATTATTAGGCTGATCATAATTATTTTCTTGTTGATAAAGTAGCAGTCAATATAATTGTAGTGAGTTGGTGAAGAGGTGATTCTGCAGGTTAGCCATACATTAAAAAAAATTCTAAAATATGGTAAATGTTATAAAATCTATAAAATTGTCTGCTGGGTCTCATGCTTAGAATTAACATTGTTTTTAACATTGTAATTGTATACTACTGATAATTAATCATTTAATATTTATATATAATTGACATTTAAATATTTAAAGGTTTACTGAGCATATTCAAAATTTGACAATTATCATTTTTAAACCTGGGTGTCCATTACATAGTACTCAAAATCTGTGAATGCCCTCTAATGTACCTGCAATTCATTTGTCTAGTCAAAATATTTTGAATGTCCTTGAATATTCATGATTTTTTATATAAAAAATGAAAAAAAATAGTTATTTAAAATATGGTCTGTATTTTTAATATTACTATATAATATTGGTAACAGGACAACTTGGCCCAGGACTACTATATAACAAGATTATTATTAATTATTATTAATAGAAAAAAATTATTAAATTAACCCTAAAATTTACCACTATTTAAAAGAAAAATACTAATAGATTGGTTAATAGCGGTTAATTTTATCAAAGTATGTGTTTACAGTTTAGATTAATTATGTATTAATTTATTTTGATCTGATTATGTGTATCACATTTACTGTTTCCATTCACTATCTGTGCATTGTTACATTTACTATATTATTTGATCTGATTAACTGTCAACATTATAGTTTGGGTTGTCCCTTTGAGCCAAGTTGTCCTGGGCCGAGTTGTCTGTAAATCATAATATTACTATAATAAAAACAGTATTTATATTGTCGCTATATTGCTTATTATTAATCAGGGTTTATAGCAGTCAGGGAAATTGTATTAGGGAATTTTTTTGACAGCTTCATTTATTGGTAGAACAAAATTAAATGTTCCCAGTTTATTTTATTTAGGTTTTAGTTTAAAAAATCTGGAATTTTGTCCTAGGCATGATGTTAATCAACAAATGCATTGGAGAAAAATTAACAGAGGAAGCAAGGAAAAACAAAATAATCACAATTAAGAAACCAATGATTAAAAGAACAATGTGTAGAATTGGTACAATCTCTAGAAAATTTGTCAAAACAATTAAAGAAATCTGTTAATATTTAATAAAATTACATATTTTAAAATGAAAAATGTTTCAATTACCTTTTAAAAAGTCAAAGGTTAACATATATTACATTAATTTTATATTTAATTAATTTAACTGATATTTTGATTGTACTCAACAAGTTTTTTGTTATTTATTAATCCCTAACTAATTCTTTTAACAGCTCATTTATTTTGGAGTATCTTCAACAATTAATGTAATGATTGCTTTATAACCCAGGTTCAGTGTTATAGATAAATAGATATTGCAACATTTAAATGGACTGACTACATGTTTGCCTTAAATTAAATATGATGAATCAACAAGATTAAGATAGGGTCACAGGATTAAAATAATTTGTTTATTCCTTTTAAATGGTTATATATTTTAAATTAATAAGTATATTATGAGGAAAGCCTTATTTAGAGGTCTCATTGATTATTAAATGACACTCACATGGTAATCCATGTGACAATCCAAATGATGAATGACAAATCCAAATGATAAATCCAATATAAAATGTGGATTGTGATTTAACTAGTGGTATAATCAATGATACCCTTGTTTGTGTTGGTTCCCATTATACATGTAACAGAGATCATACACTTCATGGAAAATCCTAGAATAATTTTAATCATGGAACTTGACCCTTCCATCCACTTTCAAAAAATCTCAAATAGTTTTTATAATTTTAGTATCACAATTTAAACTTTTTCTAGGTATATAAGGGAAAAAATTTAGAAGCATGGATATTAATCTTGAGAAAAGCATATGGACCCTGTTGCAATATAAATGGGGAATGTTACTTGAATAGGTGATGCAAACATGACTTTGTAATTAATTATCTTGTTTAATACTCTCACCATATACATGTCAAATTGTCATGGTTTAGATTACAACAATAATGTATAATAATGTTCTTAAACCTCAATGCCTACTTTTATTAGGTTTGTATGTGGATGGAAAACTAATAATTTCTGTTATTCATAACAGTAATTCTCCCATTATGTGTTTGGATATATATACTACTATTATTAAGAACTAACAAAATACAATCTGACAAACTTTCAATGCCACTCATGTATATGTTATGATATTACTACAAATAATAAAAATACATTTTATTTGATTTTTTTAGTACTTTCATACTAAACATATTTTGGTATCAAATGTAACAGAAAAATAAATCTTATTACTAAAATTCTTTCTTTGAAGTTAGTTAGAATACAAATTTTACTCCTATATTTGTTAGCATATTATTTGAGATTTATGGATTTTTTATTTATGTCACTTCAAAATCAATATATTCTAAAAAAATTTTTTTTAAATTAAAACAAGTTGTGTATTATTTAATATGTAGTGGATACTATTACTCAAATATCTACATTTAGGACATATAAATTTTTAAATTGAACCACACTGATTATCTTTTAATTTAAAAAATTGAATTCTGATAATAAAATATTAAACTTTATGAAAACTTGATCACAAATCCATAAGATTGAAAATTCAAAATAAAATTAACCATGACATCCAACTACATTGAGATTAATAAAAAAATTGTATATATTAATTATTTGCTTAACAATATCATAATTGTTAATTGTTAATTTTTGTATTTAATTTTTTAAACAAATTCTTGTTTGGATTTTTCCTTCTCATTGTATCTTAAATTTGAAACAGAATTTTTGTTATTAAGTTTATATTTGATACACATCACACATTAAGTTACAATAATTGTCTTTCTTGAAATGTATTTATAACATTTTTCATAAAAAAAAATATTTTACTTTTAATTTTAATTTTCATATTTTAGTATGCATGCTAAGATATATATTGCAAATGTAAGTAATATTATTAAGTAAACAATATTGCATATCAGTGTTTTAATATAATAATATAATTTTTGTTCTTGTTTTTAGATGGTTATGTTAATGTTTAACTATTAAAGTTCAAGTTGTATATATATATATATAAATTCATCAGTTTTAAATTTGAATATTACTTCCATACTAGTTTTATTATATGTTTAGCATATAGAAGCTTGTTCCATTAATTTAAATCTTTTATATTTATGGAAATTGTCACATACAACAATTTGTTTGTCACATTTTTTTGTGAATGACCATTCTGTTTTGTTATAAAAGTTAATTTATATCAAATCTTATAGATTGATGTTTTTAATTGTGTTCTTCTTTATATAATATATGATTAATAGCTTTTTTTAATAGTCTACCAATCTATGTTTCACAATAATGAGATTTTACCAATTTTGTTATTTTATTATTATTATTAAAATTTATATTAATAACATTAACAATTAGTAAAATTAGTGATTAATGTTTCAGTGTGTTATGCTATATTCACTTCATCTAAGCAATTTGTCATAGTATATATTTAGCTGTCAGAAAGGGAAACTATTCCAAAATAGTTAAATACAATATTTAATTATTACAATTAATTGTCCAGTGGATTCCTGAATTATTATAACATGGTAACATCTCATCCATAGTTATATATATATATATATAAATAACATTACACATTAGTTCATGCTCTCATGTCAACCTTCTTGTACTATTCTACCCCTTGTGACTCTTTAATTTTTGACATAATATTATAATGACATCAATCTTATATTGTTATCAATTTATAATATATTTTTTGGTTTTGTGCATATTTACTATCAGCGAATATTTCCACATTTAAATTACGCTCCTAACTCAAGTGGATATATTTTGCTCTTATTTAAGTCTAACACACTACCTAAGCTGATCTAGCACATTTAAAAACTTGGTGCCTTTATTTCAAAAGTTTCGTTTTTTATCTGTTTTATTCTATCTACATATTTACATAAGTGTAAATAATATAATTGTTTACGATAATATCAAATGTGTATATATTATGACTACACAAAATTTTATTGGAACATACATGACTGCTTATTCAGAATTATATTTTATTCAAAATGTACAAAATGCTACAGTAATTTTTTGACCTGAGTAATGTATATTACCCCAAAGTTTAAAAAAAATCATTAATATTTTTTCATTCACTGCAGAAAAAACGTTGGATCTTTTAGTGTTTTAGTATTGTAGTTATTATTAATGATTAAATATATCAGTGTTTTTATTTTGTTTATATTATACTAAAAAGCTAGATTGTTTTGCAAATGTAAAAATATTTATATTTTTTAAACTTTGGGGTAATATACATTACTGTGGTTCAAAGAATTACTCCACCTTTTATATACTATACCAATTTTAAACAGAATCAATTTTTATAACTAGCCATATATTGTAAATATATCTTGCATTTTTTACATTTTAAATAAAATAACATTCTGAATAAGCAGTCATGTATGTTCCATAAAATTTTGAGTAGTCATAATATATACACATTTGATTTTATTGTAAACAATTATATTCCTTACACTTATGTAAATATGTAGATAGAATAAAATATAAAAATACTACAATACTAAAACACTAATAGATCAAACGTTTCTTCTTCAGTGATAAATTGTTTATCTAAAAATCATTTATTTATTATAATGTGTCTCTTTGACACACTCCGCCATATTAGATATTTAGCTTTTGTATAATCTAAACAGTGCAAATAAGTTGTTATAATGTAATATAGTAGTAATAATAGTAATAATAGTAGTTGCTATTTATACAATAACTAAGTATATATTATTAATGTCTAGAGCTCTATGTCAGAATTTATGCTATGTTACTAAAAATAGGTTATCTCAACAGTTCAATCTGCAGTTAGTACTATCTATTTACCGTGTAAAGTTTGTGTTTGCAGAACGTTCCCTCATTTATTTTCAGATACAAAAGCAGAATGCAGACTATCAAATGTGTTGTCGTTGGTGATGGGGCAGTTGGTAAAACGTGTTTGCTCATATCGTACACAACAAATAAATTCCCTTCAGAATACGTCCCAACTGTAAGTTTGTTTATTATTTTATAACATTATTTTATCAAAAACTTTTACTTTAATGTGGGATTTAATTTCCAAATAATATATTTGAGTTTACTATATAAATTTTCTATAGGACAAATTTGTAGCAATGCTGGAATATAGCATGGTTCATACGCAGTTTTGAATTTGAAATTAAATTCTGCAAAATAGTGTTCAATTTTTCAAAATGTTGGCTTAAAAGCTTACGCTCGTAACCAAATTTAGTCGGAAATTTCTCAAGATAATGAACCATGCAGTCCTCCATTGATGAAACCCTTCGCTTGCTTAGAATATCAAAGCCTAAATCATGTATAGCCTCGATTTCTCTCCAACATGACTTATTAAACAGCTCAGTGATGTCTTTGCACCATTATATTGCCAGATTATAAATTCTTCTTTAACGACAGCGACTCAAAAGCAGGCCATTATTACACCGCTTCTAAAAAAGCCTTCCCTCAAAAAAGAAGTTTTTAGCAACTACCGACCTGTATCTGGTTTATCTTTTCTGTCCAAATTCCTGTCGTCACATTCTTTGTTCCCGGAGTTTCAATCAGCCAATAGGCATAAACACTTCACTGAGACTGCTCTATGTCGGCTGTATAACGATCTACAAGTGGCCCGGATTGAAGGGAATATTGCCTGTGTCATTTTCTTAGATCTTAGCGCCGCGTTTGACACTGTTGACCATAATATTATCCTGGCTCGTCTACAACATTAGTTTGGTTTTGGTGGTTTCGTTTTTTTCTGACTGAAAGATCCCAGGCAGTGTACAAGGTAAGACATCATCATTCGTCCCGCTCGCTTGTGGAGTACCTCAAGGATCAGTTCTTGGACCAATCATGTACTCTATGTACACTGCACCTGTCACAGACATCATCACGAGTCATGGCCTACTTACTACAGCAGATCTACGCTGATGATATAGATACGACGATTTTCATATATTTTCGTACTTTTGAAATATCAATGGTTGCGTCTGGAACAAGTCAATGTCTTGATAATATTTATGACTAATTTAATACCAACTGGTTAGAGCTGAACACCGACAAGACTGACGTTTTTCTGTGTGGTTCTCCTACTCATCTGGCCAATATGGATGTCCAATCGATCAATGTGTGCGGTAACTCTGTCCCCTCCAAGTCCATTGTTAAGTGTCTCGGTGTCACACTGAATTCAGGATTGAAAATGGATGGGCACATAAAGAACATCTGAAAATCATATTCGTCATCAGCTGTCAAGAGACATAACTTTTGTGTTCTCTCGAATTGACTACTGTAATGCAATCAGCTGCTTCTGCCACTTTATCGATCAGTTTGCGATTACAAGTAGCGCTCCGTCTTCATCAACCAGTTTCAAAGTGTACTAGTGCCATTGGAGCTTTCTGTTTATCTGCTCCACGTACTTGGAATGTATTGTTTTTGGTATTGTTATTGGAATGGAATGTTTTTAAAAAGCTACTGAAAACTGAACTGTTCCCTTCTTTGTAATTTGTAACCCTTTGCTTCTTTGGGAAACCTGGTTATCTCTTTTTCTCTTTGTACCGACTTTGCTATTTTTGAATTGTCGTTGAATTGATAATTAATATATTACAGGTAGGAATATTTTTTCTTAATATTATTACTAGTTCATGAGAACCACTTAAATTAGTGATAATTTCTGAATGATAAGCTAATGCAACATTCTTATAATTGTTTGGAAGATTAATTAAAGTTATATTAATACGACATTTTTATAATTTCATTACTTTTTCATTTTTTATTTTATTATTTTTATAGAATGAATCAAATAAATAACATATAATCCAATTTATTTTAAGTTCTGCATAAAGATATATCCAATTACGGTATGACAAGAACCACAAATATGAAGTTTAGGGACTTATTGATTTTTTTCTTCTATAACGTGACATTATTTTGTTATACCTCTCGCAGGTTGCCGTGAATTCCCTTTTACGGATAGATTATTTCCTCATTTTTGTTGGCTACATTTAACTTGCCAGTGATGATGACTCATTAAGTCATATAAAAGTATAACATTGTGTGCGGCTTATCTCAGTGGTATATCTAAAACAAAATATTGGCGTAACGATTTTTTGATTTTATTGACTATCTAGTTAAAGAGAGATTTAAGTGTTAAATTTAAAATTAAAGTGTTAAATTTCACCTATTTCAAAAGTCGAACGTTACACACTTTTTCATAAACTTTACCTATACTGCAAAATTTTGTGAAATATGTCAATTATTTCAATTTTTTAGCAACTTGAAATCTTTTACACAATGTTTTCTCAGATTTTTAAAATTTTCCCTTTCAAAGAAATATGTTCTAGAGTATTATTGCTACTGTGTATATTACAAATAAACAAGATTGACATTTATTAATCAAGTCATCGATTGGAACAATTTCGTCTGTTTTTTCATTACTATTTCGATTTATATTTGTGTCAAATGATAAAAAATATTGCTTCTAGTAATAAGTTACACAAGTTTGGTGTTACACTGTTTAATGGTATTCATTTGTATTTACTTAAACTATTTATATTATAAAGTAGTATATTATTTTAATTATAAACATTTATTGATATAATAATAACAACACCAAAAAATACTGAAATTTTCAGAGTAAAACAGAAATAATATTATTTGATGCGTTTGCAGATATTCAAATTGAGTTAGTTAATATTATTTCAAATAAAATGACAAGTAATAATTCAATTTTGGCTGGGCAGACGTCTAATTTTATTAAACTAATTGTTCTATATAAGTTATATTTTTGTAATATTTTATTAAATTGTTAATTCAAATGATAGGTCTTCGACAACTATGCGGTCACAGTTATGATTGGAGGGGAGCCCTACACGTTGGGTCTTTTCGATACAGCAGGTCAAGAGGATTACGATCGACTGCGGCCCTTGTCCTATCCTCAGACTGATATCTTTCTTGTATGCTTCTCAGTTGTTAACCCAGCATCGTATGAGAACGTCAAAGAAAAGGTAATATAGTTTCCTATTTCACTTTTATTCGGAATAATTGCATTTGTTTTCTATTATTTGTTTCAGTGGGTTCCCGAGATCGTGCATCACTGTCAGAAGACACCTTTCCTTTTAGTGGGAACACAGATGGATCTTCGAGATAATCCCAGTACTTGTGAAAAACTCTCAAGGAACAAGCAGCGTCCCATCACCACGGAGATGGGAGAGAAATTAGCTCGTGATCTTCGTGCTGTGAAATATGTGGAATGTTCAGCATTAACCCAGGTTGGTAGCAACTATTTTTTTTTCATGGGGGGCTTTTTGTGTGACTTACGAGTTTATCAGTGCAACTCATGACTCATTAGGGATGCATCGGTTTTTTACAAGAACTTAAAGTAGTGATTTTAATTAGATGACTGTATTGTTTGCTTTAATGAAATTTCTCGACGGTGTTCTAAAGATATGGTCAACATTTTGGTTAACATTTATATTTTTACTTTTTGCCTTTGTTATTGAAAAATTTGTTACAGGAAATGTTATGTAGGTAATTAAATATAAAGAAAGAATATATAAAATATATTCGTGTGTCCTATTTTTAGTCGATGTAAATAACTGCGAATATTGAAACCCAACAATTTCAAATCGATTTAAATTGATTTCAATAATTTGTGAGAGAACTTGATATTTCGTTTTCTCTATTGTATCGCTATATTTTTTACGTTTTACAATTTAATTATAAAGTTTCTTCTCTAAATATTATGTATGTAGTTGTTAATATTTCGATGCCTTTCGTCTATATTGTGTTGCTTTTGTTGATGAATGACTTTAAATTATCGATTTCTTTGGGTACTCGGTGAATCATGACAGTTCGCTCTCTTTCTATCTCTCGCTCTGGCTGCTGAATTACAGGCGCATTCCAATTATGTATTAGACACTTAAGTTGTGTGTTCATGGTGCAGATCTCTATTCTGTAATGTATAACATTGGCTCAACATTACTACAATACAAATGTGGCTCCTATGCATACTACCAAGACTCACACATTTGACGTACTAGTGATAAGTCTATATCACTATGTACATTACAATTTGTTTAGTTTACAAATCGTTCATACTATGTGTAATTGTAGCTATAGACAATATAACCTGTTATTTTAAATATTTATTTTCAAGTAAATCAATTGCTTCATCCTTTTAATTATAGAATTTTATTTTGTGAATATTCCATCAGCTGTTATATTCAGTACCAGTTAATTAGGTCGCTTACTTACTGATATCTTAAATACTTATTGTGTATTCCTAGTCAGATAATTATTTTGTGCTTTTTGTATATTTTATTTATATAAACGCTTTGTAATTTTTAACATAATCACGCAACAATGTTTAAAAAATTGTATTTTTTTATAAGACCTGTTATAATTTAAGTGTTATAGATTAACATTTGTGTAGATGTGCACGATAACGACCACATAGATTGGTGTCAAGAGGCTCCAACTTTATAAAAATGTGTGACTCTCAATTTCAGTTTATTTAGAACTTTGATAAAAATCGTTTAAAAACCGCCGGACTGAGATATAAATATGTTTGTAGCAAAATAATAATATAATTTAGATTAACCAAGCAAAGGATGTGAATTTTTTCGTTTAGGTCGCTTAGCTCCTATTTTTCTCAAATCTGTTACGTATAATTACGTCTATCCTATCTGCTCTTCATTTTTTTATATAAAAATTGTCACATCAAATTGTTAAATATTATTTATTACACATTATATATTAACAATATAATTAGGATAGGTTAGCATCAACTACTTATTCGTAAGCAAGATAGTCCCAATAAATTGCAGTTAGGTTAGTTTTACATATCTTAGATTAGAATGTCATTCTATTGCTTCATTTAAACACATTTCTATGATATAAGAATGTAGAACATTTAGTATTTTGAATATTAAAATATGTCTTTCAACATTCCCTTGGATATAAATATTCACATCTAATATATAATATCAAGCACTTATTGTTAACGAAAAGTATGAATACTTACGATACGGAACTGTATATATTTATTTAATATTTGTAATGTCATTATTGTGCTATCGATGTAACTACAGTTACATCGATTATAGTAATTGGTATTACAGATTATTGGTTTTTTATTGATTTAAGACTTAATCTTGACATTTTATTGCTGCAATTATAAAAAGGTACGGCTTCTTTCAAGTACATTCTAGTAATAATAGAATGTTTTAACTAGATTTTACGAAATACAATGGACACCGGATATGTTATTTGTTATAACGGAAGTTTCGTAAAAAACATACCGATAAATACGTTATTACCTAGATAGTGAGAATAATTCAAATGACTTGCTACATTCGTGATTATAGGGGTGTGTACATAGATAAGAAAGTAAACATCATTTTATTCTAGCGATAGTAATTTTTTAAAGTATAATTGATTATAATGATAAACTGTAAAACAAATTATCATTCAAACTTGATATGTCATTATTTATACGTGCAAAATTAATTATTAGAGACTTGTGTTAGGATTAATCGATTAAAGGGTATTATATCAACTGTTAATAGTTAATATTTCGTATTGTGAATTACTGTAAACATAACACATAATTAAATTATTTATGCGGTGAGTTATTGATATGCCAAAGAATAGTTTGTTACATTTTGTAGTTTTATGTTCTAAACAATACCAGGTGGGTTACAGGCCACTTTTACATTAATATTGTTTTAGTGTCTATCAGACACTGTTTTTGTTCTTATGGACATTTTTTAATGTCTTTTATTATTAAAAAATACATTGAACGACAATTACGTATGTAATCACTTCCGTGGTTTATCATTCATTTTGTAGTGTAATTATGGTAGGATTTGATTGCATTTTGGCCTATTTCATAAGTTTTCTAGAGAACAGATCAACTTCTTGATTTGTTAGAATCACCTTGATAGCTACTAAATAAGTGGCTGTGGTGTTGATCAATCAATGTCTACTTAATTTAGTAACAGAAACAACCCATGAGTCAGAGGTTACTAAAAATAAAAATCTTGAGCTGCTGACAACGTACTGTCAATATAAAATAGAGACTGTTACATTCCATACCAAAATATTGTATATTTTAGTTCGCTTTGTCCGTTCATTGCATAGTTTTCTATTGATTTCTAATGCCTACTAAATTTAGTATCGTATTGACATCACTACTCTTAAAGTAGTATAATTTAAAAATGAACATTTTATTCTAATAATAGTTATTATGTAACCATTCAATTAAAATAATATTACTGTCATTAAAGCAAATTTAAATTACTTTGGGATATTTTTTCACTTTAAAAATAAAGTTATTGTTAAATTTCTTCTTTGAACATTTTCACCATTAGAGTTGAATATAATTTGTACTATAAATGTGTTTTATTATATTTGCATTACAGAAAGGTCTAAAGAATGTGTTTGATGAAGCTATTCTGGCCGCTCTGGAACCACCAGCGGAGAAGAAGAAAAGAAAGTGCTCCTTCCTCTAGATGTCTTGTCGGTTCGTGCCGCGCACCTCCCCGTCTACTCTTCTCCATTTTCAGTGTTTCGTGAATTTCTCTCTCACAAAACTTTAAAAACACTTCCTCCTGCGACGGCCTAACTTCGTAGAGACCAGACATTTATTCGCTTACATTGTGAAAACTAACAGACATAATGACCCGAAATCTACTTCTATTATAATATATTAGGCCATATTCAGCACACATTTTCCTGTTTTAAATTGATTTGTCTGTCTATGAACATCTTTAAAATTTCTGTTCTTTCGCCTTCCCGATTTCACCTTTATTTCGATTGAAACCAGTTTGTTATGAAATGATCCAGAAGCATAAATAACAATGATTATTGTTATGTATACCTGATTGGTACTAACCTATTGATTCTTATAAATCCAATATATAGTAGTGGTTTGAACACTCTTAAAATTTAATTATAATAATTTAGATATCATTACTTCTCGGGATGAATAGGAGTTGTAATTTCTATTTGTATGACCTTTCGTCAGTTAAATGTAGATTTCTTGAAATCCCCAAGCCCCTCTTTTTGATTTGTTTTCTTGTTCTGTTCCGGTCATAAGCTATGACCCCAATAATATAACCTATATATTATATTTTCCGTACATGTCTCCTCTATTTACACTAAGTACTTACCCTCTCTATATAAACTCTATATAAATGCAATCGTCACCTGTTGCATCATTGACTTCAATCTTTATATATATATTCTAATTTAATTGGTATCTCAGCTCCCTTTTACCAACCTTTTCAGAGGATTCTTCCTTGAAACTGTGAGACAATTTGGTGCATTCAGTAATAGTGTTCCAGGCTTTTTTTAATAAAATTACAAACATAATACGTTACATGATTATTATCTCCGGTTCTGTAACTCTAGACTAGCTGTACTCTATAACCCTTGGTTAGTGTCCCTGCTTGTTCTATTCTGTTTCTATGGCTATAACCGATGAGTACATAGACGACCGGTTTTGAGGCATGATTAACAAAATATTTAATAATACATCATTTTTATCATCAGTATAAATTGTTTTTTTTTCTGTCTTATCATTTTTAGGCATATATTATTGACGTCTTGTTTTAAATTTCCAAATAGAGAATATTGCAATTTAACTGCCAATGACGTACTATTCAATGCTTTCAGCTAAGCGGGGACATGCACTAGTGTTGTATAATTAATAATAAATATTACAATCTCGGAATGCTGGCGTCGGTGGAAAAAGTTTATAGTGGGGACAATTTGAATAGTAAAAAACATTGAATGATGTAAAATGAGCATTTTTCAATATACCTATACTTTGATTAGTCTATAAGCAAAATCAAAGTATGACTATAGAAAAACGACTTGGAAGCTTGACATAATTGTATAGTCAGTGAAATTAGGACTTCAAACGATTTAGAATAAATCAATTTAAAACATAAATTAGCACCTATAAACGCAGTCATGACCAAATACGTTTTAAAAACTACAACGCGCACACAACCCAAAATTGAGTTAATATCTATACTTTGGCGCGTAAGGGGGGGGGGGAGTGCACCCTCCCAAATTGTTCAAGAGGTCCATTTAAATATATATTTACACTAGATAAAAACGATCTTTTATAGAGTAGGCATATAAAAATACCCCATTTATAACCCACTGGACGACCTAAAGTATACCTAGTTATTATTTTAGAAATTTACAGATAGACATATTTAAAAAAGACTAATACAATATTCAGAATATTATAAATAACTTTTCCAGATATAAATGATCCTTTTTTTTACGGGGTGATCAACGTGATAAATTGTAAAAACACTAAATATTCCATATCGCAGGGACTACTCTACTATAAAATGGATATCTTGAGTAAAAGGCCTATACAATCAGGCAATTCCTATATATATATGTATACAATTCTATGATCATAAATCTATAGATCGATTATTGCTATTTCCATAAAATAATTCGTAATATAATATGTAAAAAATAAACTATACTGCACAGGCGCGATTCCAGCTTTTTTCAAGGGGAGTGCCATATTGACTAAAAATTCCGACAATTTATAAATTTATTTACTATTTTGAATAAAAAATATATTATTTAGTGTAAATGAAAATAAATTATGAGGTGTATAGTATATATGTGTGTATTTAAATCAAGAGAAAACTAATAATTAAACATTAAATTATGTCATATGTACAAACACTTTCAAATTAATAATTATAGTTATAAGTTATACCTATTTAAAAAAGAATAACTGCATACGCAGTTACACAATAATATGTGGATAACATTATAATTGAAAAATGGTAATATTTATTTATTATAAATATACTTATTTATATTAGAAATAAAAACATTTATATGAACAATATCACTGTCGACGTGAGAGTGACGTGTATCAACCTATATAAATTCATACAATTAGTTAAGAAATTTAATTTGTAATTTAAGTATGTATTGTACTTATAGAAAACAGTTTATATAAACATATAAATGATAAAAAAGTATACACAAAATTATATGTGGATGACAATATAATTGAAGAAAATAATAAACAGGCATGAACAGACTACAAAAATTGTAATATTACTTATTTATATTACCAATAAAAACGTTTTTACATGTATGATATAAAATGCACTTAGTTTAGAAATTTAATCTGTAATAAATATGTATCTGTAGAACAGTTTTAAATATTTTTTCCACAGAAGTGAAAATGATCATATTCATATTTAATCATATAGATTAATTTCAATTTTTTATATTAAAACTGTGTCGGAAAACTAAGCAAAGTAATAGAGTTAACAACAAAGAATATTTATATATAAAAAGCGGCACTTTTTCTAAAACATGTACCCGCATATTGGGACATCTGACTAATGTGGGTTAATCAAACGTTTCGACTTAATGTCTTCTTCAATGAGAAACAAATTTTAAAAAAGATCTAAAGATTTAACATCTTTTTTGAAGTTCTTTAAAAATATATATATCACTGAAGAAGATTTAAAGTTGAAACGTTTATAATGAATTACAATTTTTCTTTTTTTATTGTAGTTTTTTATAGAAGCGGTTAATTTTATCACAGATAGTGTTTATTAATTTAAATTTTATTTAAATTTGGAATTTTATTGTATATTTTAAAATATCTTAATATAATTTGAGGTATTGTGACGAAAAGAAAATAATTCCATAAAAAAATGAAAAATATGCATTTTTAAAGAGTTATTTGGCCGATATGATTTACTATATATTGTAATTATGATAATAGTTTACTTTGTCATGTAGAAATTGGTATTTGATAATTTTAAAGCTAATATACGAATATTATCCGCTTAATATGAGTCAATATAGAAAAAGTTATCAAAAAAGATAATTGAAAATTGTTATACCTTCTTCACAAGTCTAACTATATCAATGAAAGCATTTAATGAAAGCTTTAATGTAAGCGATGTCATTCACCTGTTACTCAAAAATCCTTTTCGTGGTTTTGTTGCAAAACATTATATTAATAATTGTGAATATGGCGTTTATTTAAAAGGATAAATGAAAATAAACAAATCTTTACGACAAAATTACATATTTAATCCAATTTGAAATAAATTATATTTAAAGATCACGTTAAATTACAGAACATATATTACACTTAATTGTATAATATAAAATTATAGGTCAAACAAAGGTTTATTGATTAAAACAAAAAGAAATTAATAATAAATTCCATTGCTATTATCGAATATGGCACTGCAGGGTGTGTGAGAGAGAAACAACATAAAAATAAAATCTAAAATACGTTTAAAGAAAACTATATAAACACACACCTTATGAATAAAATTTAACTTCTAAAACTTTAAATTTAAAATGATGAAGTCTAACTAACAAATCCTTTGGTTATAATGACTTTGCATTTTAAAATTCATAAGTCCTTGCTGCTAGAACTTTATAAATGAATATAATTTTAAACACTATACAATATAAACCTGTGTTATGCTATTTTTTACATAGGTATTTGAATTAATAAGAATACGATTCTGTTATTGTACCAAATTTTGAATTTTGAATAAAATCGATTATATAATATAAGTAATGCACAGTATTAGGAAAGTTATTACAGTTTTGGCAAAGTTAACATGGACTACACAACTGAAGAAA
>JAUZNC010031558.1:0-20506 GCA_034780395.1 Vannuccia rotundouncinata
GGATAATATTAAAGCCATTGTTGATTAAAACTCTTAATATTAATTATATAAATAATGAAAATATGAGAAAGGCATTAATTAATATTTCGGAAATATTTTAAACTTTTTGTTTGTGTTTTGTTAAAAGAAATATACATTGAATAAATGATAGGGCGCTTTTAAAATACATTAAATTTAATATGAACAATGCAAAACTATTTCCTAAAAGTAATTATTTTTTCAAACGAGGACAAAATATAATTATTAAGGAACTTTCTCCTAAAATTTCTTGAAAACGATGTTGTTTGACCTTTAAATATCGTGTATAAATGTAAATATAATCTGAAATATATAACACATGTTCAACATCAAGTGATTGACTAATAATGTTGTGTATTTTGTGTATATTTGTATTTTCTTATAAATAAAAATCTATTTTTTTATTTGCAATATAAAGCAATGTTATTTTATTTTATAAGACTTCATTGTTTTACGATTTACAATAAATTTTTAAGAAAGAATGAATAATAAATGTAACTATATACCATTTAAACTATAATTGTCACATTTTGAAAACAATTGAAAACGCATTTTATTTTACGGCTGGGAAACATCGACACGACCTTCCAAAGTTTCGGAAATCGCGAAAAGTCGACGACAGCGCTTTGCTCTGGAAAGACTCCGGAATAATGAGACGACGACATGTAAGCGCGACAAACAATGGAGAAGTTCGATTTACCATGTACTCTGGCGTGTCAAATAAGCCGACGGGGGTGGTTGTAATAATGGGGGGGTAATCAATTTCTTAAAATTAAATAAACAGAAGGGGGAGGAGAGTTCATTAATTTCTTAAAAATAAATAATCTGTTGATTGTAGTAAACTGGGGGAAGGGGGAGGTTGGTCGATTTGTATGTTTACTTATTATTTTCATTGTTGATTTTTTTTTTAATTATTTATAAATTATGAAAATTTATGTCATGGTGAGTAAAGGATGAAAAAATTATTAAATTGAAAAGTATAGCTCATTATTACCAAGATATAATTATTTCAATAAACAATAATAAGTAAGAAATAAGTGCTTAATTAATGTAAGTAAGTTGATTAAAAAGTTAAAAAACCCAAATAAACGGGGAGTTGCCTATTTTTGACAATTAAATAAATAAACGGGGGGGGTTACGTTTATTTGGAACGCCAGAGTACATAGGATAATGCCAATATTCAACATTTTGGACCTCCTCCACTTTTTGATGATGTTTTACCTCACCCGCCCCCGCCCCCCTCCCCCTAGATCTAATAAGGAAGAACACCTCAAATTTTAGGTGCCTATTGAATTTTTGCAAAATTTATGAGATAGAGAATCAAGAAGCAAATGCATATCAGGTACCAATAGTCAAGTCAATTAAAAATTATTATTTGAAAATAAATTTTTACCTAGTGGGACGTTTAACAATCACATACGATGATTTTAGGGAGGGGGGTATTGCAGTGGACATGGAGTGATGTCAGTATATATTTTGGCATTAAAAATTATAATAAAATTTCTATGTATGACATTTGTTGTATGACATTTTTATTTATAAGTTATTCTTAATAAACTCTCTAACAAAATGTCTTACATTTAAAATAATTAAATGATATTTGTAACATCTGCACAGATTGAAATCTTGAAAACAATATTGGAGGACCAGATTTCCGAACAGCTGTTAATTCATTGTTCCAAATGCTGTTCACTTGTTTGGCACTGTGGATCAATATTTGTAATCGTATATAATAAATATATAAAGCGTTAATTGTCTATTGGAACCGGAGTGAACCAATCGCCAGTTTGCAAGTAGCTAATACACGTGTTTTAGGGACAGGGTGTCATAGTATACGTAATCTTACCAAATTAAATAATAAATATTGCATTGTAACCTTTTAATTATATTTTTGCATAAACTATTTTGCTAGCTTACCACAGAATTCGGATTATTAATCTTTTTCGTTGTATTTCTTTTAGATACCAAAGTAGACATCTTAATAAACATCTTAATCATATTAAACACATGGAAAAGGAAAAGTATACATCATAAATACAAGAACCGCACTATTTGAGTATATATAGAGTATTTGCCAATACAAAAGAAAACATATTTATAAATCTCTAGAAGATGAATATTTTGATCATTTCTCTCAAGGATCTTTAGTTTACATATTAAATTAAGAAGCTTTCAACATGTTGGAATATTGCAATATCGCACAATTTTTCAACTTACTGTTTTAATATTTGAATATAATTTTGTAATATTATAAATTATTTGTAAAATATAATTGACGTCATAGCTTGATAAAAAAACTTTCTCAATCTGTATATCTGAAAATAAACTTTGGGTGATAAAAACAGTGATATAATAATATTTTTTATGATAATTTTATCATTTATTATCGTTTTAATTCATGACCAAGTTTTTCTGGCTTAGAACGATTTAACATGCGATCTTCTTTTATTGTAGCATATTCATTAACGTTGCTTTGTTATAATTTTAGAAATATATAGGGGTCGACAAAAAATATTCGTCGATGTATTATGGATATGTATAATACTCATATTGAATTTAATATAATAAGCAAAAACCAATACAATTCATAAAGAAGTTAATTTTACTAAAATGAACTTTTTTGTCCACCCTATTTTACAATGTTACATCTTTCAATCAAGACTTTTACGAGTGAATCGGCTCTCTTTCATTAATGTAAAGATAACCAAAAACAGGGACGTCCGGAAACATTTATCCAGCCTAGTTAGAGACGAGACAGTTCACGAATCCAGTAAGACCTTCTCCAAGAATGAACTTGACGCTGGTATCATCCAGATTGAGAGTGAGTCAACAGCTGGGGCCGACGGAGTGAGCATCTGTTTGATCAAAGTTTTTTGTGATATGGACCGGAATTTCCTCTTGAACATCATCAAGACCTCATGGACCCAAAGCATGTGCTCACAGATCTGGAACAATTCCATATTTAGTTCGCTCCTGAAGGTCTCTAAATCTATAACCAGCAACGATGGAACGTATGGTCTCCATGAAAGGGTGGTTTTCAGACGACAATGCGGATTTCAGCTAATTAGGCGACTTTTGGAGATCTTCAGTGTCCCTGTCTGCGTGGCGTAGTGGTGGGACAGTTTCCTGAGAAACCTCAAAGCTCTGGTTAGCCTCAACGGAGATATAAATGGGAGCGACATACTGCGTCAAATTAGAGGCCATGTACGAAATACAAGCTGCAGTTGACGTTATCCACAGATGGAGTACTCAGAAGAAACTCATCCTGAACCCAGGCAAGTGTGAGGTTATAGTTTTTACTCCAGCAACACAGACAAAGTAAATATTTCAAATATCTCTCTAGACAACGACCTTTTAAATTTCAACCCAATGCCCACTAATTCCTCGGGGTCACTTACGACCGCTCGCTGATCATCAGACCCCAGGTTAACCCATTTACCGCCGCTACAAGAAATATTTATTTGATCCACTTTATCTTTTAATATTTTATTATATGTGAATAAATGAAAATATTTACTAAGTAATATGTGCAAAAGACAATACCATAGGTACAGAAAAAAATGTTGCGTTAACGCAACGTGAGCGAAATGTATGAATATTTGTATACAAAATATAAAAATTTATAGAGTTAACAGTAAATGACGGATTCCCATATAGTTTGCAAGAACTGGGAGTGGGAGGAACTTCTCGTTAAAGATATTCCGGACATGATCTGTCCGCATCCTCATGGATTACTGTGCCCCAGTCTGACAACAATTGCTTATCAAACGGCCACGACAATCATGAAAGCATGCAGTATACGGAATCAGTGGTTTGATTCTCTAGAATTTTGTCAAATTACATTCAACCCCACCATGGAAGAAAGTAGAAAAGTAGAAGTGTACGTAGCCGTTATACTGGTCGACTCATCGGCAATTGCCTATTTTATAGTTTGGATCCAGAAACTCTGAACTTTGATTGCAGCTAGGTGTGCCCGTTGTAAGGTTTTTGGAAGTCCATCTCCCCCATCTTTGAATGTTCTTGTAGTATAATATACTTTGTTAAAAGCAGAAGTTTAATACATATGCAGTGCAACATATAGCAACAACTTATTGAAGCAGATGGTGGCCGATCAGTGAGTAAGTCGGTGGGCTTCGGATCAAGAGATCCCGTGTTCGAATTCTAGTTGGGACACTCAATTACGATATTTTGTGAACGGGGTTTTGAAAGTGCTTACAATAAGTTTGGATTACGCAATCCTACCATACATGGGCGCGCCAGATAATTGTGGCCCCAGGTATCCCGTGGGAGCAGGCTTTGAGGCCAAGGACAGAGTTAATTAAGAGGTTGCATGTGTGTCCCCTCCTGTGGAGTACAGAGGAAAATTGACTATGCTACTTTGAAAGCACACAAATACGGTCCATCTATTGTGGGCTCTAAAAAGTCAGTGTATAACACGAGCAACAACAACAATGAATATCAACAGTTATATGAAAATGACCCAGATACAAGACTCTAATTTTGGGAAATTTTTATTGAGATGTTTGATTTTGAGTCTCGGATACTTAATCGGATAATGGGGATGACGAAGAAGCATATATAGATTCGCATATATATATATACATAAATATTGTTTATTCGCACAATTTAGTTTATTGGTCTGAATGCAACATTAGCGATTTTATATTCCAAATCTATAAATCAGAGAAAAGCATTGCGATGGACTATTACCACAGCAAAATATGGTGCAGCCAATACATATTAAATTCTTTCAATCAAATGTAAAGGAGATGTAAATAAGTTAATTAAATTAATTAAAACAATATAAAGTTTTAAGCGCTTTTTTAGAATTCTGTTACTAGTGACTCATAGCCTTAGAGATAAGTAAGAGATTCGTTGTTTTAAATTTGAAATATTTATTGTTCAGAGTATTAATCTAATTCTATTGTTATATGGGTTTTAAAGTTTTTTAATTTACAAATAGAGTGCAACACTTTATTATAATTTATGAGAGAAGCTAAAAGTACTAAAATTATATGTATATTGTATTTATATGTTGGCAACAATTTGTGGACCTGACTGTTTGTGGACATATCAATTTTACGATCTAGGTCTTATATATTTACGTCTATGATCTACAATTAATGTCCATGATTGGTCGGAAGAGTTTTAGCTGTTGACACTAAAAGATTGTAAATTATAAGTATGATGGTTGCCAACATAGGTTTTTGAATAAATAGATATTTAATTATTATTTCCAATATGTATATTAGCATTGCCAGCTGCAGTTATTATGTAACTGTATGAAAAAATACTTAATATTTGATATATGATTGGTCATATTGGTCATAATTAAATAAAAAAATATATTTAATTTATTTTTTTATTATTATTAATAATAGAAAGTCTTGAACTTCACAGTGACATAGAATTAATTTTATAAATTTGCAGGCCCAAGGGTAACATTGATAAAATGATTTTTTAAATCATATATCCATATCCAAAATATAGTAAAGGACAAAACTGCAAACCTATACTGAATTTAAATAATATCACTTCATTAATATGTCATTTTACCAATAGTATGTTAATTTTTAGATTTTCACAAACATTTTAACTGGATTTATATTTTCTGAAAATTTCAAAATGTTTGTGATGTTAATAGTTTGAAAAACTCTAAGTTAATGGAAAACACCTACACCTTTACAGTCTAATTCATAATTATATTCAATATATGGGCATTCACACATATACAGCTAAAAAATAATAACATTGAAAAATTCCATTAATGATTTTGATTTCATTGTTCTTTATAATTGTTCTTTATATAATACTAAATGTAAATTTTATTAACTTTTGGTATTATAAAATATATTATTATTTTTTATTTTAGTTTAGTTTAGTAAATCTATAAAATACTAAATTACAGTTTTTTTACATATACATACAGTCTTATTATTCTATTATATGTACCTACTATTAATTAATAAATCAATTTTATTTTTAATTATTGAAAAGAATAGTCCTATATTTGAAAAAACATAATATTTTATGTGAAAATGGAATTATATAATTATATAATATTATAAATTTTTAAAAATAGAACAAAACAAAAATACATTTAAAAATTGAGTTTTATATTAATTATGCAATCATTTGGTTATTTGATTTATTGTCAGCAATCCACTAGCTGGATAACCAAATCTAATAATGAGCCCATTTTAAGACTATATTACTTTTTATTCATAATAAAGGGATATTAATTATAGCAGTCAAGGATTATTGCAGCAAAGTTATCTATCTGCTATCGGTTATGCAATTTTGTCAGTTATGTATATTGTTATGAATTCCATATTATATCACATAACAATATACAGGCAAAATACAATTTGATAAAATAAAAATACTCTGAGTACAATTAGAGAGGTTTATATTTTACTTTATTATATTGTACCTTATTTGGCTGAATATTTGTATAATTTAATTCTAGACACATTATACCATATTATAATAATCCTTTGCTAAATTTTTGTAGAATTGTAAATAAGAAACAATATTATTAAAGAAATGATATTTTGTGAAGGTACATTTTATAAATACATTCTAAGTTGGTTATCAAAAACATTTCAAATTTAATTGAATTCGTTTTTTTAAAATAAATTTAATAGTTAACAGGTTTAGTAGAACGTATTATAATTTGGATCAAACTTACCTTCAAATTTGTATCTTTGCTGGCCACAGGATAATTTTCAAGCAAAAAGATGCTGTGACTTTTATAGGTAGCCTCACTATAAGTTGAAAAATTGCTATTATTAAAACTTGTCATTAGGATGCACTGTAAATCAAAACTGATATTAATAAATATGAATTGTCAGAAGTTAACAGATTAAAACAATATACTTTTTTGTGAAGTCTTTTTTGTGAAGTCAACAAACTAATTTTTTTTCATAGGTTGAAATCATTTTTGACATATACATTTTTTATTTGTCTAAATTTTCAGTATATATATAATTTATATAAGTAAACTATAAAGCTGCCTTAATAACCTTATTACCAGTAGCAGCTACTACTAGATAATATATTCCATTGCATAATTTGTTATTAAAATACACAAAGCTCTGTGAACATTGGTTGACCTCAACATATTTTCATTAAGCTAAGTGCAATTTTTTTGCAAATCCATTAAAATATGACTACATTTTTGAATTCCTTTACAATTTAGAAGAGTACTTTTTTCTTTTCATGTCATGATAATTTAAGTAATGACATTAAAGGTCAACATATTCTCTTGCTAACTCTTAAGAAAATGGGTTGACTACTATTGGAGTAACATTAGATTATTCCCTATCCTTTTCCAATATTGTTACCATATAACTTATATATAAGTTAATTTTAAAAATCATAAGAGTATACTTTCTCACCTTATACCTATTATATGTATTTTAACAGTTTAACAGGAAATATTAGTATGAACAATTTCAGTAATTTATCAAGTCACATATAACTAGGACCATTCATATGATTCTGCACCAATTAAATTGGGATGTGTAGTAGAATTATTTTTGTATTATAATAAGTATGTTAGCTATATAAAATAAAAATGCCTTTCATTTAAGTGCAACAATTTTTATTGACTTAAATAATTTATGATAAATTTATAGAAATTGCTGTACTATAATGTAAATAAAAAAATATCACATTCAATAACACATTATTAGTGTATCCTGCAATTTTTCCAATACTAACATGAAAACTTATTCAAAATTATTGATTTATACCTACCCCTCTTGGTAGTAGACCATTGGACTAAATATATTGATTTTCATGCATAATCTCTGTAGTACTACTGTAGTAGTTTATTCAACCCACATGACTAAATCTTTTGATTTTCTTTGAGTTACTTAAGGTAGTAAGCCAAGCTAATGACACTTTATGCAATCAACTAATAGTTATTAGCATTAAGTATTTTATCATTTCATTAATTTTTTACAGTAAAGTTGAAATTTTTGTCTGATTAGTCTGCTGGCTCTGTGATGTCACATTTGCTTTTAGTTTGGATCCTGATGTGTTTTCTGTTTTATTTTACTAGTTATTTACTAGTTATTATTCTAGTATTTCCTGAATTAGCCAAATACACTCAACTAGCTATAACTTTTTTATTAATAAAGCAATAATCCAAACTAACTCCAGTATTTTTTCTACAACTGTGAAGAATATATGTGCAAAATTTCAGCCCAATGTATTGCTCTAAACCAGCGAATCGTTAATTATATATTTGCATGAAATTTTGTAAAATGTTCTTTAGTGTAAATTGAATTAATATTGAAGTTAATTCAGAGTATTGTATTATTTTATTGTTGCATCTAGTTTGGAGTATTTTCCAAGTAGTTTCATGTTTATGGCTAGTTTGGGAAATAAAAATAACCTTATTTTTTAAAATTATTCTGTCCTGCCTGCAGCTAAATTGCTAAATCAATTGGTATTAATTTAATAATAATACTAATATAAATTTAAATTATATAATTGTATTTTTATACATTACTTTCTATAAAATTTCTATAATTTTATTTTATACTATAAAACCTAAAATAAAAATTGTAGTATATACCAATAAACTATAAATTTTTTGATTAAAATAAATTTTGTTGTCACCAGAATTTATAATTAAACCTATTTTTCCTCACTTTTTAATGGGTCAAATCAAACATAAGGAAAATAATATCATAATTTATCACTGCTCGAATTTGAAGCAAGTGAATTAAAAACTTTGAAAATAAAATTATCTTTTTGTTTGCTCAATAAAATATAGAAGAATTGTTATTTTTTATAAAAAATTAGATTCACTTTTGAGGATCAACCACTAAGGTAATCATGATTGAAACAGTTCAAGAGCGTCAACGGGGTGGCCAGGACTTTGCTGGTTACTATGACAATCTTTGTGCGCTTCAGGACATCTGTCCAGTTCCTGCAGTTAAAGCTCATCTTGCCAATGGGGTTGTCGACATCAATGGGGATAGAATCAGGTGCTTATTTCTTTATTATTTTATCTTTCACCTTCTTAATTTAGGAGTAAACCGTTGGTGGTTTTAAACATTCAAGATCGTAACGGTTATTTGCAACAAGTATTTTACCCACTATCTAAACTCTCTTTTTAGAAATCAGGACTGGCCCCCAATTGTCAACACTTTGAAGATAAATAAGAATTTGGATTTTATCGCAGTTAGAAGTTATTTCCAACTTAATATTGACGAGAGTAAGTTTTTTATTAATTAAAATCAATGTGTTTCAATGAGTATGTCCAACATTTGGGTTGAGTCCGAGAGGTGCTTTTTGAAAACTGTAAACCAAACTCTTGCATGCGATCCTTCTCGATTTCCAGACACTCCAGACAAAAGAGCGAATGTGATGAGGTCTAAGATTCCTGCTGTTCGTTCTAAGGAGGTGACCCTCTCCTTGTGTCGCTCCTTGAAAGCATGTCTGCTCAACACTGAAGCTCTTTCGGCTTTGGAGTTGGAAGGACTTCCTTTGAGGATCCAGGACATGGAGGAGATGACAAAGGTATTCGAATTTGGTTCAAATTTGGTTAATTAACATTAATTTCATTTGGTAGATTTGTTTTTTTATAATCGAACATTTCATTTATTCTGTGAATCGTTTCTTGCAGGGAATCGTTGGCAACAAAACATTGCGTCATCTCTCCCTTGAACATTGTCGCATAGGAGATATTGGAATGGAAAGTAAATTATACAACAATTACATTATATAAATAGCCATTCATATTTACATTGATATACTTTATTATTGTGGATTACTACTTGTATATTTAAAAGTAGTATATGCATTATCATTGCAGTTTTGTGTGCGGCACTGAGGAACGCCGGTAATATAGCCATGCTTAATCTCTGCGGCTGTTCGCTCACTTCTAGTAGCGCGGAAACTTTGTCAGCTCTGCTTAAAGTATGTGAATATCAATTGTATATTTGTATAATCATAGCAACCAGTCGAACGGGACAGTAATATATTTGATCGTGATGGTTAAAAATTCATCGTAAATTAAAACATGAATTCTACTAACAGTCTAGCTTCCCATGCATAGTTATATTTATTCCATGTTCCCTAGAAAACAAAATCACATCTTTTCCCCTCTGGGATTAATTATAAATGAAACTAACAGCGCAGCTGTGAAACCGACACTTCCCATATAATTTTATCAACAGCGCGCGATGTCATTTTCATGTAAATCAACAATTCTATCTCTCTCGCACGTATTGGTGCTTATTTGTTAGGAAGGAGACTATGAATTCTTAATTATTCAAATTTATTGTTTGGGACGTCATCAAATTTGGCTTAATGCCTTCCCTGTACATGTGCTATAGCGATCTTTATGACTGTACGATTTCAACGCGTAGTTAGTCATAAACACATATTTGAGCTTTAATGATGCTTTCAAAACACTCCCACAAGTTCAAATAATAGACTGTATTATGACAAGAACATTTGCAGAAATAGAAAACTATAAATTAATGGTTTATACTTGTACAATATGTTGTATACAAAACGAGACTATTTACAAGAAAGCGATAATCACACTGAATATTCGGGTTGGGGTTTAGTAAGCACTTTAGATTCTTCACAATGGTCAGTTTCGGCCTGCACGTCTTCTTCTCTATCATCGTCGTCGTCATCGTTTTCGTCGGACACTTCGTCGATAGTCTGAAAGGTGAGGGCCATTCTCTCGTCAAAGGGCAGGTCGTACTCCCTGGTGGTGGGCATAGCGACCTCGTGTAGGGGAGGGGAGTGTGGAGAGGGCTCCAGAAGGGAGATGGTTCGTTGGGTGGTGTTGTGACGGTGGACCTGCACCTGAACTGTGTCAAGGTCACTGTGAGGAAGGGAGGAGGTCTTCTGATGATGCCAGGGACGCGCGTTCCACGCCGATGCGGACACCGTCTCGTCCGGTTCCATGTAGTAACTCGCCGACCCGATTGATGACGTCACAAAGTGATCGATAGCCTGCACGGAGTTCAACTGTCCAAGCTCCAGCGTGGAGAAGTCTTCAACGGTTCTGCGTTGTCGGCGACGCTTTCCGCTGTAGTTGGAGGATGTGTAGCTGGAGGCGTCGTCGTTATCGTCGAAGATTGTGCTGCCGCCCTGCGATTCTTCGTCGAAATCGTCCTGATCGCTCCTCTGGAAGACGAAGACGGTGTTCTTCTTTTTGCAGAAGATTATAATGGCGGTGGTTATGGACAGAGTGAGCAGAAGGAAGAAACTCCCGATGATGATGGCCCCTTTGACCGGGCGAGACATGTTTTTCGTGGGAACGGCGGCTGTCTGGCGAACATTGCTTCCGTCGCGAAAGATGCGTTGCCCTCCGCTAAATCGATGCCGGTAGACACGGCGTGGTTGGCTAGTTTCACTGCTGACTAGCGGTGATGTGGCGATTTCTGGTGAGTTGGCGAGCAGCGATTGGTTACTGGAGACTGTCACGTTCACCAGAGCTGTCGTCTGATTGGACGGGAGAGGATGGTTGAAAGGGGTGGTCGTCTGAAGTTCCACAAGACTTGTTAGAAGATAAGCCAGGAATGTTGTGTTTTCCATGATGCTGCGCTGTTAATAAAAACGAAATAATTTTAATAACATTGTCTGTCAAACGAAGAAAAAAAAATCAATTGATATTGATAAATTACCAATCACACAATCATTGTTTTATCATTATATCGCGTTTTGTTTGCCCAGCCAGCCAACGATAGTGACGTTTATTTATTAATCATGTCGACTGATGAATGTTGACTTATCTTCGAAGTAATTGTATCAATTTCTCGATAAACTAATATATTTGTTAACAGACATGGTTTGGTTGAGGCTTTGTACCCGACAAACAATGAGAACAGCTAGTATAATTAATAAGGGGAATGATTTATGGGATCTGTGGAGTCCTTATAACTCCCTCAATATCAACGTTCTAAAAGGAACTTTTTTCTATTTAGTAGACCATAAATTCATGAGCGATTGTTTTGTATCTAAATGATTTCTTCTTGGATCAATATACTTTGAAATCCATAGTTTTGCAATAATTAATCGATTTTTTAAATAAAATTTTTAATCAATTTACAACATTAAATTTTCATAAAAGTTTGCACGACAAATGCACTTATTCTCTTCCAGATTCTTGATTATTTGAGTGGTCTTGTCCATTATTATGGAGAGGATTGATAATATAATATAAATTTTATCACAAACTTTTTTCACTAAAATTCTTTGCAATTGAGTTGCTAGGATTTATTGTGGTGTTTTAACCAGGGGGCGAATAGCTCCCCATACGACCTCTGCGGGGACATTTTATACATCTCGAGTTGAGTAAGACATCCCCAAGATAGCCGTAACCAAACTGGAATGTGTCCTTTTTATCCCTTATATAGTTTCTATCGAATCACAAGTGAATGGAGTGTTGAAAGAGAACGAAAGAAAATCGAGTTGACGCTCTTTGATAATCATTAAAATCGAAACTTACAGCTCCTACAATTGATGGAGGAGTGGGTTGTAAAAGGAACACATACCATATGTCTCTTCTCATGAGACCCTCCCCCCCCCCCTTCCCTGCTCAACCTTCCATTACGCGTCAAGGAACATTGCCAGATTTTAAATTCCTATCCTCATCTTCTGAATAATAAAAAAAAACTGTTATATATTCTATAACTCCTGCGCGTCCGTGTGGGTTTTGTACAGCTTTTAAATGGCATCAAAGTCGTCGTCTGGATTATGAGATGCGGAATTGTGGTCAATTCTTAATCTGAAGGTGTTGCAAGAAGGCTTTACACGCGGATATGACGCTGACAATAAATGAATTCAAGCTGTCAGAAGCAAAGCTTTGATCCGTGTTATACACAGCTTTAACACACGGATCATTATTTATTTGTCTATAATTATAAATAGAGATTCTATATCGTTGTTTTCAGTATCGATTTATTTCAAAGCCTCTGATTAAACAGTATACATTTAGTATTTATTAAGTTATAAATTGTACAAAATTAATTTTAATAAATCAATTTAACGATTTTTATTCACCAAAAAAAAACTTCGACAATATTTGTTAACTTTTTGCAAAAGTACACAACTAACAATATAACATGACATCTTCAGTCTATACTTGTCTCGAATTTAGCTTAATCTTTCTAATACGATTCTATATTTTATGAAGAAAACAAAATGTTGTAATTGTTACTTCGTGTTTTCTGTATATTATAACAACTTGTGTCAGACCTCAGTCGAGACATTATTAGAAACGACATGGTCTCCAGAGATTCCTTCACCACTCTTCATTCTTCAATAGAAAGTTTCTTTTATTTGTAAGAAATATAAATGGTCATGAGATGAATACATCCCATCTTTAATCGACTAACTTTTTTTACAAACAATTTTGAATGTAATTTTATCAATTATTTCTTGTAGTAATTTTTGCTATACGTTTTATCCCGTTATTATCATGCAGAGTGTTTAAGGTTTAATGATAATTATGCTCGAATTATTAATAAAATAATCTTTTTCCTACTATAGTCCTTATCTACATTATAATCTTTACCCCATAAATATGAGTGTTACTATAGGCGAGTCCAAAGTGTGCATCCTTATTATATATAGTCAGCAGACATGTTGGTTTGGGATGGGATGGTTGTGGCAGACTTGTCTGTTCGTAATTAGGGGATGTTGGAGATGTCAGAGTGAAGTTTTGGGCACGCAGAGGGTGCTAATTGGTGGTCACTGCACCTTTATCACCTTAATTAGCGCCCGCATGCGCTATCTCTGTTTTCACTTTCATCGTATTTTTACAAAAAAAAACAAGTGTATGTTTCTAATAGAGGACTTTCATGCCTGTAATTATACTGAAAATGGTTTCTATAAATATGTTTCACTAATGTATAAAGCAGTTTAATTAATGATTTATCGATTTATTTATCATGGATTACTTTAAGAACTCTTCGCAGAAATATCAAATGATTGTTATTAATATAAGTATGAATCTATTGCTTGTGAATAGTCAGGTTTAATATTACATTAAACTTTGCGGAGGAATATTTTAAATTAATAAACAGGATTTAGCTGTCGAATACTTGAAACAAACTTAACATAATATTATAATGATAGACAAATTATCAACTAATTGTTTGTTTAAAATATGTAGAGACACCCTTAACTAAATGAGATACATATAATGATATGTTTTAATAAAGAGAAAAGTTACTCCGGCAGCTGTATTCTGGGAATAATCACAGGTTTCCATAGTGATACATTTTAGTGGTACTTATAAATATGAATATCTGAAAGTTATCAAAATGTTTCATATATATATATGTATAGAGAGACAATTTCCTGTGAGACTTGTGTCATAATATATGTAGTATCCAAGCTACATGTGTTTTTATTATGATGTCGTGCATAATTCATGTTTATAGAGAATTAACATCGTGATTTTTTCATTCTTATTTCGGATGTAAATGTTTCACCCTTAAAACAGTCGAAAGGTTTTTTATAATAGCAATTTTTTTATAAGTTTTCATTCAGTTCCACTTCTATGTTATCGTTAACCTTGACATCTATCTAATGGAAATTATCTTGACTAACTTTTTAATTAAATTATATCACATTTGAATACCTACTTATATTAAATTTAAAATTAAAAAATATTTTTTTAGAATGGAAATATTTTGGCTTTCTTTTGGATATTTTTTAAAATTTCATAAAAAAACTGTTGCTATCATAATATTACTATATTTCTAACAGCAAAAACTGTTGCTATGATATTATCACTATGTTGCAGCAAATCTATTGCTATAAGATCAATATATTTGGAGTACCAAACTTTTTTTATGACATTTTGAATATATTTCATATAATTCGATCGATATTGTTAAATTTTTGAACAATTTTTGAACTTACATCTCACATCATAAAATCTTTTCTCCGAAAAATATTGACGAACTGAGGTTGTAATCAATGCTAGGAATCTTTTACTCGTTGCTAGAGTGCATACATTAATACGCTTAGTATCCTTGCCACCATCTGCAACAATTATGAATTCAAAGCACAACTCACATTATTCAGATGAATCAACTCTACGCTATATAATAATATAATAATATAATCGATTTATTATTTATAGTTTGTAGCTCAAGGAGATTTTTTAGAAATTTGTTTTTATTTGACTTTGATTTATTTGTTGAAATCTATCAAACGGTTGTCACCATTAATAAATATTAATTATTTAACGCAGTTCACCAAATGTTTTGCTGGTAATTCTTAAAGGACAGCAACATTTGTTCACTCAGTGTCGCTTGAAGGCTCTTTTTTATTGGTTTTGTTAGAGCTGTCACAATATTTTAGAATAACTAAATTCAAAATGAAATAGCGGCAATAAAATGACAGATATTTTGAAATATCAACAATGGATAGATTCTGGAATGGTTAAATATGAAAGCGATTGAAATCTTGTCCATATTCTCAAATGTCTGCCGATATAACTGTTAAATATAGGTCACTCAAATTTGGATACTGAATAGTAAAAATAAGATTATATTACAATCAATGCTGAGATTCTTGATTCTTAAACTGGTCAGAAAAAAATTTGAAAA
This sequence comes from Vannuccia rotundouncinata, assembly GCA_034780395.1. Taxonomy (NCBI): domain Eukaryota; kingdom Metazoa; phylum Platyhelminthes; order Proseriata; family Coelogynoporidae; genus Vannuccia; species Vannuccia rotundouncinata. Next base: position 15,621 of record JAUZNC010031558.1, read on the forward strand.
TTTGTGTCTAAATATGAAACATCGATTTGACATCGTTTATGCTTCGTCTGTTTAATGAAAATTATACCAAATAACTTGACTACCTCTTTCTAGCATCTCTATAAGTATCTAGATTTATAAAAAGATTATGTACTCCTCTATATGTATCGCAAAACCTGGTTTCAAACAATATATGTCTTCCTGAATCTGACGTTCCAGTATTTCCTCCGTGTACATTTGTGAGTTTACCATGAGGACAAAGGACCATTGTGTTGGGGTTCCGTTAAGAGTTTCGGGTTCTGTAATAATGCAACACTCTTCTTTTAGCCTTATCGGTCAATGTCTGACTGTTAAAGGGGTCTTTTGTGCAAATGTATTCACTAGTGAGCAACTTCTATTTTCCAACAATACACTAAATTTAAATACATCCATTATAGATTTGGTTTTCGTCAATTCAAACTTTCATTTTCACGAAGATGTTCGCAAAAATATTTTGAAAAACGATGTTTTAAGTTTGCTTTCAAATTGTTTTACTTGTATATCAGAGTTAATAATTCAGATTCTTAAGACTTTCAGTTTATAATTATCAATCCCAGTAAAGTTATTCTGAAGTATTCTGCTATCTTTCATCAAGTTGGGACCAAATTTTATCTTTCTGTTGCTGCTGCTAAAGATACTATCTGTCCACTGTTTTTCGATAGTATTTTGCCTACAGCAACTCCATTTGTTTACAAGTCACTTCGGCATTTTGAGATGTTACATCTGTTGATATCTTCGTCAGTTTATACAAATGCAAGTTAAGCAAATGTTTAGCTCACTCTGTGAGAACTATCTTTATAATATGGCTTATTGGTTAACTAATATACAAATGTGTGTATATTACGAATACATTTTATTTGCTATTTTTAAAATAAATGTTGATCAATTTTTACAATTAGGCAAGATATAAAATTATAAAATTGACTATAACTAATGTTATAGTCAAAAATAACGTTTAAATATTTGATCACAGCGATCAATTCTTTATATAGAAATCCACTGCTTAGAGCTGACGACACTTATCCAACTCTTCTCAAGAATGAGGAACCGTTTCCAACTATTTGATTAGATATCAAGTGATTAATGCAATAACACGCATATTTATATATTATTATGGGGCTTAGAGATATAATTGAGGTTATCACGCACCAACGAAAGCTAATCGAGACTCAACTTCATTCTTGAACTGGGAAATAAGCGAAATAACTTTTTCTCACAATATTTCCTGACGATTTATTTAGAAGGATATCCTAAATCGTTTAGAATCAAAAGTGAGGTTCGTACTGTTATTTTACAGTTGCCTACAAATCATTGAGAATATATTCGATCTTTTAATTTAGCAATAATAAAAGTATTCAATCAAACTCACCTGGTTTGTCCTGCTGTTTTGGTTGACGTGTAGATAATCTCGTATAAACAATATAATGCAGACTTTATTTCGCTCAATACGCTTAGTAATCAAGTATTAGAGTGAAATCTGTTTTGATGAGGACAGCCTCCTTCCTTTTCGTCAGTATATAGTCCGCATAATTCAAACTCATCTTCCCATACTTGAACAAGAAGAAGTTCATAACGGAAGTTCCTCATTATTTATCCACCCTTGTGTTTGCTGATACCTCTGGCTTAATGTCCTTCAAATTGCAGGCCTTCTGATTGGCCAGAATTCTCGACGAATCGAATTGACAGTTTGGATAGATACCCTAACTCTTGGTCGCTTCAGTAGTTTTAATTATTTCAATTTAGTTATATACAGAAGCAAGTTTTCAGCCTGATTTCAATTAAATTTTCAATCTTTGAAGTTTCAGTTGAGTTGAGCCTTATTCAACCGAATTTTAATCGTCGACTCTCAACGATGAGAACTAATTAGGCTCTTAGTTTTTTGAGTATATATTGCCGCCATATCAAACGATGAAACATCTTATATAGCTCAAATAGTTGGGTGACTTTTTTTCGTATCAAAGAATTATTTCACTCGTTTATTTTCTTTATTATATCGTAACATTTTGAGAAAGGTTTACCCATTGAATCTTCGAAATATGGAATTATCTTTTCTATTTGGTATGGCCGGTATTCTTCAAGGCTTTAGTTTTGACAGCTTTGTTATACATTTGTAGGGATTGAAATGAAATTTTGGAGGGATTCAATTGTCAGAAAAACTTTTCGAATGGATTACATACTTGAGATTTTAATTATGTATTTGTATGGATGACAGTTTGGACAGATTTTCTTTCACTTGATATGCATATTATTGTGTAAAAATATTAATTAAAAAGAATAATTTCATATTTGTTTCTGCTGCTGTATTTGTTTAAGCTTTAGATTTCAAAGATATGTGAACTGTAAAGTATTATTTGTTAAATTGTTATGGTCATGTAGCCAATATTATATATATTTAGAGTTAAGATCAGATATTTTACTAATTCGTGAGTCTATGAGAATTAAAATCTATGCATTACCATTCGAACTAATATAATACTTGGTTCATATATACACTCCCTTTTTCAGTAGAGAAGATTGATTTACTTTTAGAAAAAGTATAACTTTTTCTGGGTATATAATTTATGTAGCCTATTTTTTACAATAAAACGTATTGAATTTCTGAAAAGCAAAAATAGGATTGTGATATATAAAAAAGTTTGCAATATTGTAGATATTTTTACATTTGTTGGGATCAGTGATAATAATAGTTTTTGTATAATTTGTAAAATGAAAAAGTTAGCTGGATTCGTCCAAAATGTGAATAAATAAATAACTTGTAGCTTTTTTGGTGTAAGCTTAACGGTATTTAGTACAATTATAGAATAAGTTTTATTATTATTTCTTATTAATGAACATTAATCTTCCCGCAGTTGCCTGTCACAGCTGTAATCAACTGAACTGCCTCTCCATCTTATCAGAAACACTATCGCAGATAGCTTCGGAATAATAGAGTGCCTATATACGTTTTTATTTCGAATAGTTTGGTTAGATTGACGGAAGCTTCTGTTTGCTGTAACTTTATCACTCTCAGACTAAGAATGCAGTTTAGGGAATTTTTAGCGGACGGGCGTCAATACTCCAAAGTGTGGTTCAAGATTTACAAGGTTCAACAAACACGATTATCACAGTACCTAGGGCACAGCACAGGACTCTAGTTGATCGCATATCGATTGGGGAAATATCGGAGGCCCAGTTAGGAGAAGGTGCGGCACACTTCGAGACAACTCTTCCGTCACATCAGCGTCCCTCTTTATCTGATCGCTCCTCTTTGCTTGCCTAGCTGGGTTATAGCCCCGAGCTATTGATATACAAACGAGGAAGAAAAACGGGTTGAGAGGAAGTCTGTCTGTGTGGAACACCACTTGCCACAAAAGAAATAATGCGTAAAGAACTTTCAAGTGGTAAAAAGAGAAAGGAGAGATTTAAGATGCGAGACTGTTGGAAGAATGCAGGGAGGAGGGTATATCCTGTCTGCTCTAGAGTCGAGAGAAGGCGTGCTTCTTTGGGCTGGAAGGGATCTTTGTAGTTCTGTGTCTGCCTCGACCGTCCAGTTCTTGTGAGATAGGCGGGAAAGGGGGGGGGGGTTCACTTCTAGCTACATATGCTGTAGTGCTGTCTTCTTGGGACAAGACTTAGAAACTTCATTTGATTGAGATGTCAGATGTTCAACTCTCCTATATACTCGTTCGACCCTTTTCCCTCTTCTTATTAGATAGAGAGATTAATCTAATAATTATTGAACATAGTTTTGGACTGATTTTTCTAATTATTCAGTTGGTCTTTGTATTTATGTTAACTATAATTTTGGTGATCCAAACTCACATTTCTTCCCGCAGTATTGTTTCAATATTGCATATTATCATAATTTCAACAATTCATAATAAGTTAAATATTACATGAAACATATTGTAATAGCAAACCGATACACATCCCACTGATATTTTCTAATATATTGATTTTAATTAATCAACATCGACATATAAAACACGAAATATCGTTACTTTAATCTAGTTTTAAGGCATGTGTCGACACATCGACATATAAAACACGAAATATCGTTACTTTGCTCCAGTTTCAAGGCATGTGTCGGCACAACGAGGCTTGGAAAGAGTCTCTTCGATATCGACGACCAAATCTGGACTCCATGAGCGGCCTACGTCGTGTCACCTTGAACCAGAACCCTTTGCTGGAGGAGGCTGGAGCGCTCCAATTGGCGGAGGCTCTTAAGGACGACCTCTGGGTGAAGGCGGTGGACCTACAAGAATGTGGTCTTGCCAATGGTGCTGCCCGTGCCTTCCTAGCCGTCCTCAAATATAATTCTACATTAGTGGTTCTTGATTTGAGAAGGAACCCTCTTATTGGTGAGTCAAACAATGATTAAAAAACATAAAATGAGAAAATATTATTAAAATGTAAATTATTGCTAAAAATTATAATTTTTCATTTACTATACAAGTTATAATTTTGTTTCCAATGTACTACTACTCCTCACTAAAGAGTAGTATATTAATTTTATATACATTAATGTGTTTTGTTATTCTTTTAGACCGAGATTTACTTCGATCTGTCACGGAACAAGTCTTAATCAACGGTGATGGGAAAGACACTGAAGTGAGTCAACAGCCATTCTCTTTGATCCATGTTAATGAATAATTCTTATTTCTGTATTCCAGTTCCACTGGCTGAGGGCGGACGGTGGAGTTCGTATTCAACAACAGCTGGCCAAGTCTGCTCAGATGCGTCGTCGTCCACTACCTGCTCCTTCGAACAAGTCAATTAATGAACTTAAGAGACCAGCCTTCAAGGTATCTACCTCTCCTCTCCTCTCCTCTCCTCTCCTCTCCTCTCCTCTCCTCTCCTCTCCTCTCCTCTCCTCTCCTCTCCTCTCC